>CM077165.1:141207520-141328289 GCA_039583875.1 Platanthera guangdongensis
GGATAGTTGGCAAGTCATCCTGAGCAAGCCTAGAGGACATGACAGAATTTCAGCTCAGATGTTCAATTTGATGACAAGGATTATCTTCAAACTTGATACTGATTGGTCTGAGTTATGTTTGATAAGATAAAAGAAAGTATGAAGAAAAACCCAATCTGGGTAGAATTCTAAGTCTATACTTAGCTGGTAGTATACCTGAAGTGATGAACCAAGTTGCAGGTTCCAAGATAAACACATAGGAGAATGGATTTGAGAATTTTCTCTAGGTAGGATAGAGTATTGACAAAAGAAATGCCAACTCCAGTAAAGGACACACTCAGAAGAAGAGAGAAGAAAAAGACAGCCACTGTGGCTCAAGAATCCTCCAGCAGCTCTGAAGAGCAAGTGGTCCTTAGTTCTGATGGTGAAGAGACTGAAAATGCTGGACAGTCTCCAGCAAGACAAGATGATGCTCAGAGGCAGGGGAGCTACCACCAGCTAGCCCAATTCACCTGGATCGACTCCAGGGGGAGCCTCTACTTGTGGAAGAGCCAACTCCACTAGAGAGTGAAAGAGCTACTCAAAACCATTCTGGAGGTAATGTAACACCCCGACTTTTTGATTGCGTACGCTTGATGAGCGTTGCGTTGGCTTTGACCGTTGTTCGAGCATGGTTTTTCCCGCGGGCTTGCGAGTGGCTGTTTTGGTAGCCGAGTTGCACGATTCCCCAGCAAACCGGAGTCCAAATTGGTGACTCGATGAGGCCTCTTAGGGAATATTTGCACTTTTTCGCGCCCGAGAAATGTTGCTCAAAACGAGTTGCTGGTACAGGAAACAAAAAAAGGGTAAAAAGTTCTTAAGGCAAAAATGGTCTAGGACGACACAGAAACAATTTTCAAAACAGGGAAAAATAGTCATTTTGTGCGTGACACGCCCCCCGACACGGGCGTGTCGGGGCGTGACCCATGGCGTGACCTGGGCGTGACCTCCTTGCTCGACGAATTTTTCTTGTGTCGAGTTGAGCTCGACGCATGGGGTACACGCCCCGTGACACGGGCGTGTCACGGGCCGTGTCCCGCAGTATCGAGTGTCGAGTGTCGAGTGTCGAGTATCGAGTGTCGGGTGTCGAGAGAGGTGACACGGCCTGTGACACGGGCGTGTCACAGGGCGTGTCAAGCTGTGTCGAGTGTCGACACTTTGTGTCGACGAGGTGTCGAGACACGGGCTACACGCCCGAGGTCACGGGCGTGACCGACCCGTCACGGGCGTGTACCCGGCGTGTACCGTGTGGATCAACTTGGATTTGATGACTTTCTGCGCCGCTTAAGGTACATGCCCTTCGTCACGGGCGTGACACAGGGCATGACCGGCCCGAAAATCGACTTTTTCCAGTTTTTGTGCCGTTCCTTTCCTTGGTTCTGCATCTAACGGTCCAGCTCTGTTCTGGAGAAAATAAGGCCGAAACAGAGTATCTCCTCCTCACTTCACCTCTCTTCATCTTCTTCCTCATTCCAAAAGGAACTCAAAGGAGCAAGGGCTAAAGCAAGGCAAGGAAAGAGAGGAGCAGCCGTCGCGGCATCGTCTCGGTCAGGCAAGTGGTGTTCTTCACCTTGCCAATCTTCTTTCTTGTCTTTGATTGTGCAAAATAGCTAGTTTTGCTCTTTCCATTTTTCTAGCTTGTTCTTCTTGTGTTGTGTTATCCCTCCCTAGCCTTATGATGCTTTTGAATTTCCCTATGCTCCATGAATATGATTTTCCATGCTTAGTTTTGTTTAGGATGATTCATGTAGTTTATCTGTTCATGTGATTCATGTAGCTCAGTTGATTCATGTTCCTGTAGCCTTCGAATTTATGTGATTCTTTCTTGATCAAAAGCATGTGTTTATTGTTCCAAACATGTGATTCTTTTCATGTGATGAAGTTCATCAAACTCTACGTTGGCAATTGGTCGTCATGTGTGAGGATGAAGGAAGGGAAAGTGTGTACTTGGGTTATGGTGAGATTTGTTTGTGGTGTGAAGCGTAGGTCGTTTATGGTGAGTTTTGCGAGGCGAAATGTGAACCATGGCAGAAGTGTGTGTGTGCGGATTTGGTAAGGGGTGGTGTGGGTTAAGCCTTTGTGGCCACCGGGTTTGGATTTGTGGTGTAGAGCACCATTTTGCCCCGATTTGGGCTGGCTTTTTTTGGTGCGTTCCACTTTAGGGCTGCCACCAAAAGACCCTTGCTGAATCGCATTTAACCGCTGCTTATGTTTCACTCGTATAGTAGTTTCGTGTACTATGGATGATGGAATGGGCATGTGTTTTGCCTTTTTGCTCCTGCGGGGTGAGTAGGACTTGATGAAACTTGTACGCACTTGGTGCGTTTGACACTTTGGACTGACCATATAGAATACTTGTTTTCCACTTGGTTTTGTTCACTCATTTTACTTATATGAAACATTGCTACGAGGTCGGTAAGCCCCTTCATGATATTGTATAAACATGCTGCTCTTCTTTTTATTGTATCTTCGAGGATTGCTGAGGTATTCTTTCTTGAATGCCTCAGGTGCAGGTTGTAGTTGGTTGAGCGGCTAGGTTTGTTGGTGGCATTTCTTGGGAGCTAGCCGAGCTTACTTAGCGAGGTAGTTCTTTTCTTTGTTGTACAGACATACATGTGCCCCAATGGGTTTGTGTCAGCTTGTTCGCGCCCATTGGTGGCTTACTTTACTTGTGATATATGAATACTAGACTGCTAATGTGACTCATTTGGATGAGATGATGTCTTCTTGCTCTTGAGAAGAATTTATGGTAGGTTGCATTAGGTATTTTTAAGCTAAACAAACCTATTATTGTATCCATGCATAACATGTTTTGGTTACCAAACACGTATTTTCCAAATGACGTAAACAAAGAGGATTTCTTATAGTAGTATCACTATATACTGCATATAGGAGATCGTCATAAATAAACAAAGTATTTCCGCCGCGTACAAATACAGTTTTTGATACCTAAGGCCGAGGGATACAGCCATTAAATCCAAAGGTTTTCTTACAGTTAACTGTTGAATTTTAACTCATAGAGTAAGCGTCAAGGGTTCCCTGAGCGTGTGCAGTTATCTCCTGCACGACGTGGCATCATAACCCGTAGTTCCTCTTGCTCTGATACGAGGTACTCGTTGAGGAAATGCGGGTTATGACAGTTGGTATCAGAGCCAGGTTTGCTTGACAATTGGTCGGGTAAACTTTCTTTTTTTTGGTTGTAAGCATCATATCATACACACACCGAGGTGCCATCAGTATGTCTTGGCCGACGCACGCACACTACACTCATGTCATGACAAGAAGTATACGGGGCATATTATGTAGTATGAGATACATAATATGTGGTTGTATATGGATCCACCATAGGGGCAACATGTGCGGGTTATGTAGTATGGGATGCATAACCTTACCACATGGATGCGACTAGCACGTTTTCTTTTCTTCGTTGCATGCAATGCTATGTAGTATGGGATGCATAGCATTGTGATGCGTACGACCGCTCATGGATGCATTTAAGGCCTTTTTAGATTGCATTGCACAACACGCATAACATAACATTGCATGAGCACAACGTGCCAAGCTAAAGATGTACATGATGACACCTGTACACTCATGGTTTTGGGTCAAATAAAGTCATGCATTCATCGGTTAGGCACAAGTTAGTGGGATGACGGTGAGTCATCTTTAGGTTAGGCATACCATCATTCTCAAACTCACAGAGCAAGTTAGCAGTTGATATTCATATTTATATATGTATGGTCTGTACATAGCCGTTGTGTGTTTTGTTGGGTTTGCGTTTGACAAGAGTGAACGTGTTATAGGATGTCGAAGCGTCCAGTGACAAGGCAAACTCCCCAATCCGAGGGCGAGTCTTCGGGCGCGCAGAATAATGCCCTGATGGATAGTCTACGCCAAAGTAATGAGGCTTTGACGAGGCAGGTGCAGGAAGTGCAGTCCCAGCTCCAAGCTATGTCCTCAGCAATGTCTGGACTGGCACCAAGAGGGCAAGAGACGGTCCGAGGTCCCACCATTTCTACTCCTTTCGTGGCAGTGATACCCCCAGTTGTGGTTCCTCCTACGATGACTTTCATCTCGCAGTTTCAGCGACTTGGACCACCGACTTATGATGGAAAAGCGGACTTTGTGATCTTGGATGATTGGGTGATCACGTTGGAAGAAATGTTTGTTTATTCTGGCGTTACCGAGGACCAGAAGGTGATGCTTGCCGCCTATCAACTAAAAGGGTTGGCGAAAGGTTGGTGGTTGCGAGAAAAGGAAGGCCTAGGGGCGGGATGTTCGTGGGAAGCCTTCAAAGAAATGTTACGGCGCAAGTTTTTACCGGCAGTTGAAAGGGACCGCCTGATGAATGACTTCTTGTACCTGAAGCAGAGGAAACTCACAGTTAGTGAGTATGAAATTGAGTTTAGCAAGTTAAGTCGGTTCGCTCCGAGCTTGGTGACGACGGAAGCTGACCGAGTAAAGCGATTTCTTGGCGGACTCCGCAGCGACGTGCAGCAGTTTGCAAGTGCTTATGGAGCGACGAGTTACACTACTGTGGTTGAGGCTGCGTTGAAGGTTGAATCTATCGAAACTGCAAAACAAAGAGGACAACTGATGAGGAAGGATAAGAGGAAGCTGATGGGAGGGAAAAGCTCCCACGAATCAGACGTAAGGAAGAAGAACAAGGAGACGTGTAGTTTCTGTGGCCGGTCAGGTCACCCGTTTGAGAAATGTTTCAAGCGGTTGGGGATGCAAAAGAAGGAGCAGGTGCACGCAATTCAAAGTGCGCCAACCAGAGACTTGGAGTAGTGTACTTGTGGGGGAAGAGGTCATGATATGAGCCGCTGCTGGGTCAAGGACAAGGTGTGCTTCAGTGTGGCAAACAAGGACATCTGAAGGCAAGGTGCCCACAAAACCAGCCCGTACTGCAGCCAATGCCACTCCAGGCTTTGCCTCCGCCTCCGCGTGTGGACAAAGGAAAAGGGAAGTTAAATGTGATCGCCTCAGAGGAAGCTCAGATGTCACCCCAGGTTATCTCAGGTTCGATTCATTCCTCTGGTTCACGTTTTGTTTATGCCTCTTACACGTAGTTCTTAGCTACATATGTACCCTGATAGGAAACTTTAAGGTAAAGAACCGTTGGGCGCGTGTTCTCTTTGATTCTGGCGACCCATTCATTTGTGGCTCGAACCTTTCTGGATCGGTATCATTTGACACCAGATCGAGTGGGGAATGCTTTTTTGGTGAAGTTCCCTTCCGGTGCTTCTGTGGTGGCAGACTGGGGTCTTCTTAATTGTCCCATTTTGTTGGGCGATTTCTTAGCAAACACTGATTTCAAGGTGATCGATTTGGAGGATTTTGACGTCATTCTGGGCATGGACTGGTTATCCCGCTATGACGCCGTCATCCAGTGCAAAGGGAAGCGCTTGGATTTTATCAAGGACAATGGTCAGTCGGGAAGTGTTTATGGTGATTCATGCCAGGATACTCCAGGGATATCGGCGGTATGTGTTCGGACGTTGTTTGTTTCCGACTGTTTTGCTTGTCTAGTCTCAGTTGTGGGGACTAGTGTTGTTTTGCCGCGTTTGGAGGGGATTCTGGTTGTGCTTGAATTCCCAGATGTTTTTCCTACTGATCTTCCTGGTCTTCCCCCTGATCGTGATGTCGAGTTCGTTATTGATTTGGAACCGGGTACGCGGCCTATTGCGAAAGCACCGTACAGAATGGCCCCGCGTGAGCTATCAGAGTTGCGTACCCAGCTGGATGACTTATTGGCAAAAGGGTTTATCAGGCCGAGTTCATCACCTTGGGGTGCACCAGTGTTATTTGTGAAGAAGAAAGATGGGTCGATGCGGCTTTGCATCGATTCTCGAGAGTTGAACAAGGTGACGATTAAAAACAAGTACCCACTGCCAAGAATTGATGATTTGTTTGATCAACTGCGTGGCAGTTCAGTATTTTCGAAGATTGATCTCCGCTCGGGCTATCATCAGCTCAAGGTCCGGGAGTCTGATATTCCGCGGACTGCATTTCGATCAAGACATGGCCATTTTGAATTTCTGGTGATGTCGTTTGGTTTGACCAACGCACCATCAGCCTTCATGGATATGATGAACAGGGTGTTCAAGTACTACTTGGATAAGTTTGTGGTGGTTTTTATTGATGACGTTCTTGTTTACTCCCGCAGTGCTGAGGAGCATGAACAGCATCTGCGATTGGTATTGGCCACTTTGCGAGACCAACGGTTATTCGCCAAGCTAAGCAAATGCGAGTTTTGGTTGTCTCAAGTTGCCTTTCTGGGTCATGTCATTAATCACCATGGAATTTCAGTGGATCCCGAAAAGATTGCTGCAGTCATGGAGTGGAGGAGACCAGAGACACCCAAGGAGATTCGAAGCTTCTTGGGATTGGCCGGCTATTATCGCAGATTTGTCGAAGGTTTTGCGGCGTTGGCCGTACCTTTGACTCGCTTAACCCAGAATAATGTGGCGTTTGAGTGGAATGACAAGTGTGAGGTCTCATTCCTTGAAATCAAGAACAGGTTATGTACCGCTCCTGTGTTGATCTTGCCGATAGAAGGGATAGATTATAGCGTCTTTGTGGATGCGTCGCACGTTGGACTTGGATGTGTTTTAATGCAAGACAAAAAGGTGATTGCGTATGGGTCTCGACAGTTGAAAAGTCATGAAAAGAACTACCCAACGCATGATTTGGAGTTCGCAGCGGTAATCTTTGCGTTGAAGTTGTGGAGACACTTACTTTATGGCGCACAGTGTAAAATCTTTACGGATCATAAAAGTTTAAAGTACGTCTTCACGCAAAAGGAACTGAATCTACGCCAACGGCGATGACTTGAATATGTAGCTGATTATGATGTGGACATTCAGTATCATCCGGGGAAAGCGAATGTTGTGGCCGATGCATTGAGTCGGAAGACGGGGAAATTATTTCATCTTTCAGTCGACCGTCTTGTGGAGGAATTTCTGTTGATGGATATTTCCGTAGGCAAATATGACCCGCAAAGTCATTCGATGGTAGAAGAACCTTCATGGCTGGTGCTTGCAAGACAACATCAAAAGGATGATCCTGATCTTTTCCATTTGTTTCTTCGCACAGAAAAGCATGAATTACCGAATTTTTCTATTGATGAGGGGGCACGTTAAAGTATCGTGGTCGATTTTGTATTCCCGCAGTTGGAGACATTCGCGAGATGGTGTGCCGGGAAGCACATGGCTCAAGTATGGCCTACCATCCAGGCTCAACAAAAATGTATCGTGATTTGAAACAAATTGTCTGGTGGTATGGAATGAAAAGAGATATAGCGCAATTTTTATCTGCATGTCATACCTGCAAGCGGGTGAAAGCTGATCATGGGAGGCCTGGTGGCAAGTTGACACCATTGGAGATTCCAACATGGAAGTGGGAAAGCATCTCAATGGATTTTATTACAGGCCTACCAAGATCTCCACGAGGACATGACTCCGTGTGGGTGATCGTGGATAGATTGACCAAGTGTGCTCATTTCATACCATTTAAGGTCAACTACCCGATGAAGACAATAACGGAGCTCTATTTGAACGAGATCATCTGACTGCATGGTGTGCCAGTCAATATCATATCAGACAGGGATTCCCGATTTACTTCTCGTTTCTGGAAGAGTCTCCAAGAGGGTTTGGGAACGGATTTGCGGTATTCCACTGCTTACCACCCTCAGATGAATGACCAAACAGAACGAGTAAATCAAATTGTAGAAGATATGATTCGATGCTATATTCTTGAGTATGGCGGAGCATGGGATGAACGTTTGCGGCTTATGGAATTCGCATATAATAATAGCTATCAAGAAAGCTTGCAAATGGCTCCGTTTGAAGCTTTATATGGGCGTCGATGTCGGACTCCCCTCTTTTGGACTGAGGTTGGCGAGCGGCCTTTGTTGGGCCCAGAGGCGCTCGAGGACATGGAAGTTGTCGTACGACTTATTCGGGAGAAGCTCCGAATCGCCCAAGAGCGATATGAAAAGTATGCCAACCGACGAAGGTCGAAATTAGAGTTTGCGGTGGGGGATTCCGTTTTCTTGAAAGTCTCCCCAATGGTTGGGATTAAACGGTTTGGAAAAGAGCGCAAATTAGATCCAAGATTTGTGGGTCCCTTCAAGATTCTTGCGCGAGTTGGTGCATCCGCTTACAAAGTAGAATTACCCGTGAACTTTCCTGGTGTTCACGACATGTTTCATGTTAGCCAACTTCGCAAGTGTGTGCGACATGACACGCAAGTGTTGGACGTGGTGTCGCAATTGACGCCAAACCTTTCTTATGTGGAGATGCCTATCCGGATATTGGACTCCCAAGATCGCGTGTTGCGGAAAAAGAAGATTCCTATGGTCAAGGTGCTATGGAAAAATCAGAATGTGGAAAGCGCGACGTGGGAGCTCGAGTCAACGATGAGGGCGTCTCACCCTCATTTGTTCCCGTAAATAAGCTGGTATGTGAATTGGTGTTTTTGTTGCATTGCTATTTTTGGTTTGTTACCTTAGTTGATTGAGATCAAAATGATTGAAAAGTTTCGAGGCGAAACTTTTTGTTAGGGGGAGTGACTGTAACACCCCGACTTTTTGATTGCGTACGCTTGATGGGTGTTACGTTGGCTTTGACCGTTGTTCGAGCATGGTTTTTCCCGCGGGCTTGCGAGTGGCTGTTTTGGTAGCCGAGTTGCACGATTCCCCAGCAAACCGGAGTCCAAATTGGTGACTCGGTGAGGCCTCTTAGGGAATGTTTGCACTTTTTCGTGCCCGGGAAATGTTGCTCAAAACGAGTTGCTGGTACAGGAAACAAAAAAGGGTAAAAAGTTCTTAAGGCAAAAATGGTCTAGGACGACACAGAAACATTTTTCAAAACAGGGAAAAATAGTCGTTTTTGTGCGTGACACGCCCCCCGACACGGGCGTGTCGGGGCGTGACCCATGGCGTGACCTGGGCGTGACCTCTTTGACTCGACGAATTTTTCTTGTGTCGAGTTGAGCTCGACGCATGGGGTACACGCCCCGTGACACGGGCGTGTCACGGGCCGTGTCCCGCAGTGTCGAGTGTCGAGTGTCGAGTGTCGAGTATCGAGTGTCGAGTGTCGGGTGTCGAGAGAGGGGACACGGCCTGTGACACGGGCGTATCACAGGGCGTGTCAAGCTGTGTCGAGTGTCGACACTTTGTGTCGACGAGGTGTCGAGACACGGGCTACACGCCCTAGGTCACGGGCGTGACCGACCCGTCACGGGCGTGTACCCGGCCGTGTACCATGTGGATCAACTTGGATTTGCCGACTTTTTGCGCCGCTTAAGGTACACGCCCTTCGTCACTGGCGTGACACAGGGCGTGACCGGCCCGAAAATCGACTTTTTCCAGTTTTTTTGTGCCGTTCCTTTCCTTGGTTCTACATCTAACGGTCCAGCTCTATTCTGGAGAAAATAAGGCCGAAACAGAGTTTCTCCTCCTCACTTCACCTTCTCTTCATCTTCTTCCTCATTCCAAAAGGAACTCAAGGGAGCAAGGGCTAAAGCAAGGCAAGGAAAGAGAGGAGCAGCTGTCGCGGCATCGTCTCGGGTCAGGCAAGTGGTGTTCTTCACCCTTGCCAATCTTCTTTCTTGTCTTTGATTGTGCAAAATAGCTAGTTTTGCTCTTTCCATTTTTCTAGCTTGTTCTTCTTGTGTTGTGTTATCCCTCCCTAGCCTTATGATGCTTTTGAATTTCCCTATGCTCCATGAATATGATTTTCCATGCTTATTTTGTTTAGGATGATTCATGTAGTTTATCTTGTTCATGTGATTCATGTAGCTCAGTTGATTCATGTTCCTGTAGCCTTTTGAATTTATGTGATTCTTCCTTGATCAAAAGCATGTGATTCTTGTTCCAAACATGTGATTCTTTTCATGTGATGAAGTTCATCAAACTCTACGTTGGCAATTGGTCGTCATGTGTGAGGATGAAGGAAGGGAAAGTGTGTACTTGGGTTATGGTGAGATTTGTTTGTGGTGTGAAGCGTAGGTTCGTTTATGGTGAGTTTTGCGAGGCGAAATGTGAACCACGGCAGAAGCGTGTGTGTGCGGATTTGGTAAGGGGTGGTGTGGGTAAGCCTTTGTGGCCACCGGGTTTGGATTTGTGGTGTAGAGCACCATTTTGCCCCGATTTGGGCTGGCTTTTTTTGGTGCGTTCCACTTTAGGGCTGCCACCAAAAGACCCTTGTTGAATCACATTTAACCGCTGCTTATGTTTCACTCGTATAGTAGTTTCGTGTACTATGGATGATGGAATGGACTTGTGTTTTGCCTTTTTGCTCCTGCGTGGTGAGTATGACTTGATGAAACTTGTACGCACTTGGTGCGTTTGACACTTTGGACTGACCATATAGAATACTTGTTTTCCACTTGGTTTTGTTCACTCATTTTACTTATATGAAACATTGCTACGGGGTCGGTAAGCCCATTCATGATATTGTATAAACATGTTGCTCTTCTTTTTATTGTATATTCGAGGATTGCTGAGGTATTCTTTCTTGAATGCCTCAGGTGCAGGTTGTAGCCGGTTGAGCGGCTAGGTTTGTTGGTGGCATTTCTTGGGAGCTAGCCGAGCTTACTTAGCGAGGTAGTTCTTTTCTTTGTTGTACAGACATACATGTGCCCCAATGGGTTTATGTCAGCTTATTGGCGCCTATTGGTGGCTTACTTTACTTGTGATATATGAATACTAGACTGTTAATGTGACTCATTTGGATGAGATGATGTCTTCTTGCTCTTGGGAAGAATTTATGGTAGGTTGCATTAGGTATTTTTAAGCTAAACAAACCTATTATTGTATCCATGCATAACATGTTTTGGTTACCAAACACGTATTTTCCAAATAACGTAAACAAAGAGGATTTCTTATAGTAGTATCACTATAGACTGCATATAGGAGATCGTCATAAATAAACAAAGTATTTTCGCCGCGTACAAATACAGTTTTTGATACCTAAGGCCGAGGGATACGGCCATTAAATCCAAAGGTTTTCTTACAGTTAACTGTTGAATTTCAACTCATAGAGTAAGCGTCAAGGGTTGCCTGAGCGTGTGCAGTTATCCCCTGCACGACGTGGCATCATAACCCGTAGTTCCTCTTGCTCTGATACGAGGTACTCGTTGAGGAAATGCGGGTTGTGACAGGTAATCACTGAAATTAATCTATTAGATTTCCCTATTGAGGATGAAGTTTTGACTGATTCATTACCTGATGTTCATCAGCAAACACAGATACAACCTCAACCACAAGATGTTGTCATGGAGGACACATCTGTTGCTGATAAAGTGGTTGATGAAATCATAGATTCTCCAGCCCATTCTCAACAGGAATTTACCTTAGAGGAGATATTCCCTGATCTTGTACAGACAGATCTTGAGAAAGAAATAGTTGGTGTTGAGGGGGAGAAGGCCCATATTGAGGGGGAGCATATGGAGAATGTAGAGGAAACTGCTACACAAAGGACTGAGAAGGATTCACATCCTAGTCCTAAAGACAGAGTGGATATTGCTAGCACATCTGCTTCAGAGGATGAAGAGGCTGCTAGGGCCAAGAAGAGGAAGTTCCAGGTCTTCAAGAGAAGGAGCCAGAACTATAAGAAAGCCCTACAGATAATTGCTCCACAGCCTGCCCCATCTACTGATTACAGTTCACTGATGGTGGCTTTACAGATCAAGCTAGATGAGCAAAGGAAAGCTCTAGAAAAATATGTGGATGAAGGGCATAAATCCCTGCAATTTGATTTGGCACAAGACATCAAGTCAATCAGATTTGAAGTAAATCTCAACAAGAAAGAAATGACTGATTGTTTCCATAAAGGAGGCAATGTAATGGTCTATCTGGCTACACATCAAGAGAAGCTAAAGACACAACTTGATGACCTAGCACTAAAACAAGGCTATGTCGTGGAAAACCAAATAAGAATGAATGAAAACTTGACTGCTTCTCATAATGTCATAGTAACTGAAATGAAGAATATAGCTACTGCCCAAACTGCAGTAAGTGCAAGTGCCAAAGAAGAATTTGATAAGAAATTACAGGAGAGTCTCACTGCTGTGAAAACTGTCATTGAAGATTCTCAGAAGGTCATTACTGACAAGCTCCAAAGGTTAAAACCTTTCTAAAGATGGAGTTCACTATCTGAATGCCCAGATAAGATTTCAGAAAGATGATCTGAGGGATCATATAGAGAGAGAAGTCATAAAGGGGGAGAGGGTATTAGTCAAGGCAGGCTCTGATCATGCCAAATGGATTTCAAATTCCATCAGAGCCACCCTTGGATATCCACCCTTATGTGATGATGACAATGTTGCAGAGTCTGGAATCAATCATGCATACCTTGGAGGAGAGCAAGCTGAAGTGGCTCAAGTGATATACCATCCACCAGACTTTGACATGATACATCAAGAGATACAGTCTATGTATAGCCCTCCTGAGGGAAATCAGAATGTCATCATTGAGAAAGTAGTTCAGCCTGTGCCAGAGGCAATACTAAAAGAACAAGAGGCTTTGTTAAAAGAACAAGAGGCTCAATTATCTAAGAAAAGATTTAGAGAGCAAGCTGAATTAAGGTCTGATTTTGAACAATGGAGCCCAACATCCAGGAATATCATCTTGACTGCTTGGAAGGCTGCTAAGGACAATGTCCTGGATAGAGGCAAGTGGTATTCTGACCTGGAGTGGAGAAAACATGAGAATAGGCAAGAGACCATAGTACAATATAGAAGAAAGGCTAAACTGGGAAAGCTACCTCCTAATGCACAGGAGCCTAGCAAGTATTTCCCCAAGCCTTATCACTATTTTGAAAGGCAAAAGATAAAGGCTGAAGAGCTGAAAAAGAAAGATCTCAAAGGGAAGAAGCCTGCTGCTGCAGATGACAATGAAGCTCCAGTTCAAGCAAAGATTCAATCTGGAAAGGAGATTGTAATCAAGGAAGCAGAGCAGCCATAGGATAGCATTTTCTTAAGTTTACAAATTGTAATCATTTGCAATAAAACTCTATGTAAACTTTTGATTAATGAGAATGTTGGAATTTGTAAGAACATTGTGTCATGGTTCAAATCTATTACATTAATTGTTCTAAGATAATTGTTAATACATGTTTTGTTCATGCATGTTTAAGTAATTTCACTGTCATATAATACTGTTTTACATCATACTGAGAATTTGTTATGTATGGTGTATATCATTGACTAAGAGTTATGACTTCTCCAAATATGGGGAGATTATTGGGTACATTGGAATATATGTACCTGATTTGAAGAAGCCTCACCCTACTCAATGATATACATCAAGGTGTATTTGATGTGCTTTGAGTTTCTTTGTGCAGGTTAAGTAGCTGCAGGTTTGCAGGAAAAGTTTCTAAGTCCATGTGTTGACACCTAGAAGAAAAGTGTCGACACTTAAGAAGGCTTGTGTCGACACCTAGAGAAGCAGTGTCGACACTTGGAGTAATTGTGTCGACACTAGGAAGGCAGAGTCGACACCAGAAGCAAAGTGTCGACACATACAGGCAGTGTCGACACACAGTGAAGAATTGTCTAAAGAATCAGTGTCGACACTTAGAAGCAGTGTCGACACCCGGAGAAACTTTGTCGACATCAAAAGTGTCGACACTAGGAGGCTGTGTCGACACTCAGCAAACTTCAACAAAGTTCAAGTACAAGTGTCGACACAAAGGAGATGTGCCGACACTCAGCAAAGTCTCAACACATGAAGAATGTGTCGACACAAAGGAGATGTGTCGACACTCAGCAAGAGTTTCAACACAGAAGGCATGTGTCGACACAAAGAAAATGTGTCGACACTTAACAAGTTTCAACACAAGAAGATGTGTCGACACAAAGGAGTTGTATCGACACTTAGCAGAAATCAACTAAGTATTGAAGAAGAAGGACTTGTGTCGACACACAGGATCAGTGTCGACACATTCTGGAGAAGCAGTGTCGCGAAGCTATTACAACAACACAAGGAGTTGTGTCGACACCATGAAGGCTAGTGTCGACACTTAGTCTACTTGTGTCGACACTTGGTCTATTTGTGTCGACACATAAAGACTATCTGTCTCGACACTTTCAGACAGTGACAGAGATTTCAAGAAGTGACTGGATGACTTGACAGCTGCCATTTCAACCGGTCAACTGCTACTGTCAGAGCCGTCAGAAAGCTGTTAGAAACCGGATCAGCCGGTCACCATGAAGAAAGCTTATATAAAGGCTTATTCCTTCAACAGATAGTAATCAATCGAATGATCAAGCAATCAATGAAATGAAAAACAACACAACAAGAAGAAGACCTTCAAGTGAAGATCTAAGAAGTTGGAGAGAGAAAGCTCCTTCTAAGAAGACAGCTATTGAACCAGGCTGATAAAAAAGTTTCAGATTGAGATCTGATTCTCAAGTCAGCAGTTGATTGAAGATCATCTGCATAGAGATACAACCCTACTGTGTTCTAATTCAAGAAGCTTTGAAGAAAGCCAAGGGAGGTTGATCTCTGTAAAGTTCTTTCAAGAACTCATCAAGAAGCCAGTCAACTCATCTTTCTCAATCAGAGTTGTGGTTATTAATCTTTGTATTCTTTATTTTCTGTAGGATCCTAAGGGATCTGAGTTGTAAGCCTATATTTATAAAGGCTGAGTGGTAGGGCTTGTGTGCCTGAGTGTAGGAGATACATTTCTCTGAGTGTAGGCCTTGTTGAAGGCTGAGTGTAGGCCTTGTTGAAGGCTGAGTGTAGGTCTTGGTGAAGACTGAGTGGTAGGGCATTGTGCCTGAGTGGTAGGAGTATGATGACTCTGAGTTGTAGGAACCTGTTTGGGTTCTGAGCTGTAAGATCTGTGGATCTGAGAAGTAGCGGAGAAGTTAGGCCGAATCTAGTACACTACTAGATAGGCGAAGGGGGAAAGTGGATGTACCCAGACTTTGGGGAACCACTATAAAAGCTGTGTGTACTCTGTGTGTGATTTATTCTGTGATTGCTGTGTTATATGTGTTGAATTGCTGTAGAAGATTGCATAAACGGGTCTAATAATTCAGTGTTTCTGGCTTTAAAGTTAAAAAGATTTAGTGCACCTATTCACCCCCCCCCTCTAGGTGTTTAGGCACTAGTTCTTTCAGTCTACCTGGGGTTGAGCCGAGCTCGGGGTGCCGATGACGTTCTCAAACCAAACCTATCTCCCACAGGCGAGCCTTCGGACCTGCCAGCTAGTAGGAGCCAGACAGCGGGTCTACCTGGGGCCGAGCCACGCTCGGGGTAGTGCAGAAGTAAGAACCAGGACCTCTCCCCCACAGGCGAGCCTTCAGACCTGCCAGCTAAATGAGAGCCTGCGCAGCGGGTCTACCTGGGGCCGAGCCAGGCTCGGGGTGCCGATGAAGTTCTCAAACCAAACATATCCCCCGCAGGCGAGCCTTCGGACCTGCCAGCTAGATGAGAGCCTGCGCAGCGGGTCTACCTGGGGCCGAGCCGAGCTCGGGGTGCCGATGACGTTCTCAAACCAAACCAATCCCCCACAGGCGAGCCTTCGGATCTGCCAGCTAGTAGGAGCCAGGCGAGCGGGTCTACTTGGGGTCGAGCCGCGCTCGGGGTAGTGCAGAACCAAGAACCAGGACCTCTCCCCCACAGGCGAGCCTTCGGACCTGCCAGCTAGTAGGAGCCAGGCAGCGGGTCTACCTGGGGCCGAGCCGCGCTTGGGGTAGTGCAGAACCAAGAACCAGGACCTCTCCCCCATAGGCGAGCCTTCGAACCTGCCAGCTAGTAGGAGCCAGGCAGCGGGTCTACCTGGGGCCGAGCCGCACTCGGGGTAGTGCAGAACCAAGAACCAGGACCTCTCCCCCACAGGAGAGCCTTCGGACCTGCCAGCAAGTAGGATCCAGGCAGCGGGTCTACCTGGGGCCGAGCCGCGCTCGGGATAGTGCAGAACCAAGAACCAGGACCTCTCTCCCACAGGCGAGCCTTCGGACCTGCCAGCTAGTAGGAGCCAGACAGCGGGTCTACCTGGGCCCGAGCCGCGCTCGGGGTAGTGCAGAAACAAGAACCAGGACCTCTCCCCCACAGGCGATCCTTCGGACCTGCCAGCTAGTAGGAGTGAGGCAGCGGGTCTACCTGGGGGTCTCCTCTCCAACGCAAATATAAAGCAAACATAAAGGTAAACAAATAATTCAAAAGAACTGTTAGCCCGATCAATTGAGTTAAAGTTCGATACGGGCATCTCTACCCGCTACGTCCACCCTCCTGAGAACCAAGGTCGATCATATAATATTCTCCCAAAGGCACGTTTTGATCTCCAGGACCGAACATCCTAGCGACAAGATAGGAATGGGAGGGGACTTCTTTCATCACATGACCCTGGTCGTTACTTGGTTCCTCTTCCATAGCCATGACGTTCGACTGAGTTTTTCTGTACTGGTCATTCTCCATGCTCACCGCACCATAACTGTTGAAGCCAAAAATGACCTCTGTGGAGTTCGGGGTCTCAAAACAGGGGTGACCGCGCACCTACTACCCTCAAGCGAACGATCTAGGCACAAGATTAGGAACACAAGGGACAGACCCAAGGTCTCAGTGTGGAGGACCCACCGCATACCCGAAAGACTAACAAACTCTTCCCCTCACAAGCCAAAGGCTGAGCTAAGACACCTTCAAAGG
This sequence comes from Platanthera guangdongensis, assembly GCA_039583875.1. Classification (NCBI taxonomy): domain Eukaryota; kingdom Viridiplantae; phylum Streptophyta; class Magnoliopsida; order Asparagales; family Orchidaceae; genus Platanthera; species Platanthera guangdongensis. The sequence continues at coordinate 141,224,202 of CM077165.1, forward strand.
GCACTCTCGGTCGACCGGAATATCTAAGGAGAATCTCGAGATCAACTCTCTTCTATCCAGATGCGTCTCCTTGGGTCTACACAAAATGCTTCTCACCGGCCCTACTGATGGCACAAACTCGCCGAGCAATTTCATGACACGCTGCCCAAGTTGGGCCACTAACATCGTAATTCCGCTATTCTAAAAAGCTGTCAACATGCCATCAGGGGCTTCCCGACAACTATACCTTGGGGCCCCCACGGGGCGAGCGGTTCACGAGCACACCGCTCTCCCAAGATGGAAGGAGTAAACCATACATAAACAGAACATCACAGATATTAAAAAATATTACAAGAATATGAATTCCATACTTCGGCACGCATGCTGGCAATATAAGCAAAAATAGGCCTTCGTGGGCCGGCACAAGCTTGGGCTTAAGCCCGCTACTCCCCGCTTAGAACTGTAACACATGTACGCCGGCGTCTCGTCAAGCGTCTGCCAGCTGAACAAACGTCGGCTAACATAAGCTGGCCAAACATATCACACACACCCCTTTTTCGGGGGGCTGTGGCGCGCATTCCCTGCAAATGGATAAAATACAACTTCCTCGGAGTCTTCTACGGGAACCCCAGAACATCACCAATCCGGCTCACACATCCGGATGGGCTTCACACAGCATGCCTAAACCCGTACTCACACTTCCGAGCGCTAACACAGCTAATTGCAGGGACGTACACGTCAACCCGTCGGAGAGCTCCCTTCCTCCACCCATTGGTGGAGAGGGGCCTCCATGCAAATATGTAAACTGAGGGCTTCACCTGCCCAAGTAGAAACATCGTTACCCTTGACGCGTGTTTTTTGTCGGCGGTGTCGGGCCTTGCTGTAGGCGGCGCCGGAAGAGGAGCTCCCGGCCGGCCTTGCTGTAGGCGGCGCCGGGAGAGGAGCTCCTGGCCGGCCTTGCTGTAGGCGGTGCCAGGAGAGGAGCTCCCGGCCGGCCTTGCTGTAGACGATGCCAGGAGAGGAGCTCCCAGCCAGGCTTGCTGTAGACGGTACCGAGAGAGGAGCTCCCGGTCGGGCTTGCTGTAGACGATGCCGAGAGAGGAGCTCCCGGTCGGGCTTGCTGTAAACGGTGTCGGGATAGTAGCTCCCGGCCGGGCTTGTTGTAGACGGTACCGGGAGAGGAGCTCCCGGCCGGGCTTGCTGTAGACGGTGCCGGGAGAGGAGCTCCTGGCCGGGCTTGCTGTAGACGGTGCCGGGAGAGGAGCTCCCGACCGGGCTTGATGTAGATGGTGCCGGGAGAGGAGCTCCCGGCCGGGCTTACTTTACCCTAGGCGGCGGTGTCGAAGAGAGAACTGAGAGAGAGAGAGAGAGAGAGAGCCGAGCTCGGGCTACCCCTAGTGGTCGGCGACGAGAGAGGGGGATTAGAGCTCGGGCAACACTCGCTAGAGGCGGCCTCGACAGAAAAAATAGGAGGAGCCGGGCTGCACTCCTCCTTGCGGCGGCGGCCTTGACTGAAAGAGGTGGAGTCTCGGGCTAATCTCCGGGCGGCGGCCTGGACTGGAAGAAATGGAGGGGCTCCGGGGTGCTGCTCCAGGCGGCCGGAGAAAGAGAGTTGGGGGGAGGCGGGGTTGCTGCTCCAGGCGGCGCCGGGAGAGAGAGGAGGCGGGCGGTGCTGCTCCAGGCCGAGAGAGAGTGGGGGCGGGCAGCTCCCTGCTGAGGCGGCGCCGGAGAGAGAACTGAGAGAGAGACGCGGGTTGCTCCTCCAGGCCGAGAGAGAGAGATGCGGGGGCGGGCGGCTCCTTGCTGAGGCGGCAGCCGGAGAGAGAGATCGGGACGCACGCACGGGCCCTAGCGGGGGAGAAGAAGAAAAGCCACTTTTCCTCTTTTTTCTGTTGCTGCCCCCCTCCCCGATGCCCTCCTCTTTTTCCTTTATCTTGCTTTTTTATTCCCCCCCCCCCCGTACCGAGCCATCCCCTCCCCCTCTTTTATTATTTTTCTTTTTCCTTTTCCTGCTGTCCACCCAAACCGCCCCTCTATACGGACTCTATTATTTTATTTGCTTTGCTTTTTTCTTCTGTACACAGCCACCTCCCATATGCATATATATAATATAAATATTATGATATTAATATATATAATATTAATATATCATAATATTAAACAAATATATTAATGGTAACAAAAATCCTCTACACACAAAAAACTCCGCACGCAAGCGCGAGCGCTCACATGTGCTCAGACGGGGCTGCACCACATTGCCGCTCATAGCATGTCCCGAGCGCGCCGCTTGGGGAGGATCCCGCTCGACCGGATACGGGGTTGTACAACATGTACAAGGCGTATTTCCAAAAGGCGCAAAAAATTAGATGAAAGTGCGGTGCGAATAGCCAAAACTGCAGTGCGGATATCAACGCCCAATTATCAACGCTAATTAATTTAGATATTAACATTTAATTAATCATAATTAAATTCTATAATTAAATGATTTATGTATTAGCGTTTTAATTAATATATATTAATATTTTATTATTAATGTTGATGGTCGTCCTGCTTGAAAATCGGATCGGCGTAATCCCGAGTCGGAGCATGTTTGATTTGAAAATCTCTAGGAAGAGCCTCATCATTTAATAAATAAAACTTATATAAAATAATTAATTAATATTTTAATGTTTGATAATTCATGTTGTGGGTCACTCGAGTCGCTCGTAAATCGGTCAAAAATGAATCGTCCTAGATCGTGAGAATGTACCCGTTGGAATTGTAGTGTCGAGCCGGATGAGATCGCGGAAAAAAATCTTCGGCTCGTCGGAACATATTTTGGGGAACCCCATCAATATTAATATATTTACTTTTATAATTAAATAAAATAAATATTTAGCAAATTGTATATTTATTTTTAAATTTGGTAAATTTTTCGGGTTGTTTAATTATTACTATCACTGTTTAATTCTGCATCACTGTTTCACACAGCAGTGCAAATACAGTTTTCCAAACAGTTTCATAAATTTTTCCACCACTGCAAAACAGTTGATTCCTGCACCAATGTTTCCCACCACTGCTTACTGCACTGCCACAGCTTAGCCAAACAGGCCCAAAATCATCATAATAATTTCAGTTGAAAGTTACAGTTCTAAAATAATTAATAATTACAGTTCAAAAAAACATACAGTAAAGTTATAACGTATGAATGTTAAAAAAAGTAGACAGTTAGATCGGACCGGATTTTGTAAAAATCAAGATTCCACAAAAACACAGTTACATGAAACATCAAAACTAGATTCATCAGAAATTTTAACATGAGATGAATATTTATAACCCAACATACAGTAACAATATATTTATTGAATTACAGTTCCAAAAACAATACTAATTACAGTTAAAATTTTCAGTTCCAAAAAAAATAGATAATAATTACAGTTCAAAATCATAAACCACCGAGTTATAACGTGCCAGACTTAAAAAAACATCAACATTTCCCCAAATTTACAGTCAAATGGAACCTCAAAACTATATTCAAGAGAAATTTTAGGAGGAGATGAAGAATTACAGTTGTTTCCGAATACAGTAGAGAATCGCTTCTTGTTTCATTTTGAGGGTTTCTCAAATCACCTGCCCATTTGCTTTAACTGAATCAGAAGTTACACCTATGTAGTGCAGCGTAAGAGGAATAATAAAAGATTAATCCTAAACTTCATGGGGATCAATGTAAAGATTAAGATGAGAGGAGAACCTGTATTTGTCGGAGGCAGATCAAGGTAAGCACTCGAGGGGGATAGTGAATAAATGCGATCTTCTCCAATAGGAAAAGTAGCATCTAGGTTGTCGCCTACCGGGAAAGAGACGCCATCACAAAGAACTATTGTGTTTTCCGACATGAGCGCGAGCAGATCGATCGTCGCTGGTCGCCGGGAAGAGTTGCGATGTAGAAGAATCACACACTTTTTCCTTCCCGGGGAGGGCTCAGTTATGTCCTCGTCTCCGGCAAAGAGTTGCGAGGCAGAGTTTTTGGGAGAAGAGCTTTCCGCCAAAAGCGCGAAAAAAAAATTAGAGGTCCTATTTATTGTAGGACCATCACATGGAACGCTCAGCGTATAGAAAATTTTCTCAACTAAAGATAGATCACAATGACGACAAAAGATCCATATAGCCAACCCCTATTATAGTGAGACAAAGACGTGAGTGTTGTTGTTTTTTGGCACAAACACTTTTCCCACCACTTGAAAACCAAACATCTCTAAAACAGACAAAATATTTTGGTCTCATACTCGACTATAACAGGGTATCATCCACGCCATTGATTTACATTGGGATATTTCATTTTTATGGAAAGATATTTCTCCTTTACACATGACGTCATATGTGTGGATGCGGATTGTCTGGGTCTCAGTCCGAAATATTTCGCTTAAAACAACAATGACAATGAGAATAAATCTTCTTCTAGTGACACCACTGCCCAAAAACAGCTTAGGCACCGTTTGTTTCAGCGATATCTCTTCGTTGAGTTCGCACCGCAAAGCCAGGTTAGGTTATGAACAGTTTGTTTGGGCGTTCCGACAATAACGCGTCTTCAATTTCTCCGTTGAATCGGAGCTTTATCAACAGTGGGTGAACTCTCCTTTTCAACGCTCCGGTGTTAACGCTCGCTGCAACCTGCAGATCCATCCTTCCCGGCAGGTAACTCCTTCCCTCTTCTCCTCCTCCTCCGACCGTTCACCATAGAAGGCGCTGCTTTGACGGCGACGCCGGTAACAGATCCGGTGCCGGTGAAGCTCGTTGGCACCGGATCTGTCCATTCCCCTCTTCTCCTCCTCTGGTTGTTCACCCTAGAAGCCGACGCATTTGAAGACGACGTCGGCCACAGATCCGGTGCCGGTGAAGCTCGCCGACACCGGATCTGTTCATACCCCTCTTCTCCTCCTCCAGTCCTTTAACCTAGCACCAGATCTGGGTTTATGTTATCCACTAACAACAAAAATGCTTATGCTATCCCTAACACCAGATCTGGAGCATTTCAGGACAATTGTGTACCACTGTTCATTTCAAATGCTGCTGCCATTTTTATTGTTAACTGTATGGATGGTTATAATTTCTTACACAAGGCCTTTGCTAATCAATTTAAATGAAAATCTTCTAATCTTTAGGTCAAATTTGGTTGATTGTAGCAAGAAATCATGTTTGGGAAAATGGTGTTTTTTTTCTTGACTCGTTGTGTGTGGTGATAATGAAATTTCCATTGATTTTAAGGCTTTTGACTTCAGTTTGTATTGATTACATGTCACCTCTTTAATACATCCTTATGAAGATGCTCATAAAATTATGGCATTTTCCATTCAGCAAGGGATGCAATGAATGTCTTTTTTCAGTTTTGTTTTGCTATAGAAAAAGTTTGGTTCATGTAAAAATGTCCTATGAATTGCCGCATGATGAATTGTTGATCTTTATGGACTAGCATTTGTTCCGTGTATTGCGATGGTGAATTTTCCTATGAATTGTTCCATTTTAAGGTTGTTCACTCATGAGTTGGTTCATTGCTCCACTGTATATATGTATAAATTAATCTCAAATTTTTTCCTTAGATGAGTAAAGGAGTACTGGCCACCTGGGAAACAAATGTCGTCTTAGGCTTTGTTTGGGAGGACTTATTTTTAGCGGTCAAGCAGTTACAACCGCATGTACCGGGACATGCGGTCCTAACCGCTTGACCGCTGAAAATAAGTCCCCCCAAACGCAGCCTTAATCTAGTGAGTTTTTTTTTTGATAAAGAAGTTCTGGAAAGAATAATGGAATTGTTTGCTCATCAATTTCTGAGCATGCACAGGCAAACAATATGACCCATGGGAAGTTGTGGAAAGATTTAAAAGGGAAAGAACCGAGATTGGGATGGAACAATGTTTGTGTTCTTAGATAACTGTATAAAAATGTTTTATTTTAATTTTTATTATAAATACTGTAATCTAGTTATTATCAGATGCTACATTAAAAACTGAGCACAATGTAATCGCCACATGATCTATAACATACAGTGTTATATATCGTATTTTGAAATGCTATACATTAAAAACTGAGCACAGTGTTATATATCGTATTTTTAATTTAATGTAGTTTTTTTCTTAGATGGGTAAACCTAAGGAAGGTGGAGTGTCGGCTACATGAGATGCAAATGAGATTTTTACCTATTGTGAGCTTTGTGTGAAAGAAATTGAACTCGGTAATAGACCTATCACACATTTCAATAAAGTTGGATGGAATAATTTAGTAGCAAATTTCCAAGCACGCACTGGCAGACAATACGATCGAGGGCAAATGAAAAATAAATGGGATATGTTGAAAAAGGAATGGAAATTGTGGAAAGATCTTAAAGGAAATGAGACCGATTTGGGATGGAACACCTCAAGGAGGACTATAGATGCGTCTGACGAATGGTGGGATGAGCGACTTAAGGTTGTAAGCTAGTTCATCTTATTTCCTTTAATTTCTTGTCATATAAATTCTAATGAATTATATATTTGTTATTTTTTAGATTGTCCCCGCAGCTAAAAAATTTCGCTATACTGGCATCTCACCAGAGCTCGAAGAGAAATTGGATATGATGTTCAGTGAAGTAGCTGCGACCGGAGAACATTGTTGGGCACCAAGTTTAGGAAAGCGCCACTCTTCTACGGGAGATGATCGACTCATTGATGATGATGAGGAGGAGGTGGAACCTATCTCTACTCCACTGAATGCGGGTGACTTCGGTTCATGTACCCGCCCGATATATAGTAATGAGGAAGATTCAAGTGACACGGTGAGAAAACGTATAAAAAAGGGCAAAGCAAAAATTGGGAGAGAGAAGCATGCAGTACGTATAAACATTGGGTCTTTGGTGGAGGAAACAAGATCGGTTGGACTAGCTATTAGAGAAGCCACCAATTCTTCAAATCAATCATACAGTATTGCGGAAGTCGTAAAAGAACTCAATAAACACGAAAATATCATTGGAGATCATTTTCTATATGACTTTGCAACAGTTTTTATGATGCAAAAAACAAATAGGGAAATGTTCCTTTGTCTTGATGAAGACAAGAGGGTGTGGTGGTTGAAGAACCGTTATCGATGCATGAGCCAGCAGTTGGGTCCATGATCACTTGTTTAAGCTCATGTTTTATGTGTAGGGTTTATCTATGTTGTCTATGGATCTTGGTTTAAGCTCTTATTTTATGTTTAGGGTTTATCTGTGTTGTCTATGGAACTTGGTTTAAACTCATGTTTTATGTTTAGAGTTTATCTATGTCGTTTATGGAACTTGGTTTAAGCTAATGATATATGTGGTGACTTTCTTTCATTAATTTTGTTATTCAATCAAGCAAAAATGAAACTTGGTCTTGCTGATAATTCTTTTCCAGATCATCAGATTGATATTCAATAATTAAAATGGTTATTGATAGGTTTTTCAAAATGGTAGTTTTTTGAACTGCACTTCAATAAGATAGATTTGTAGTAGACTTTGAGCTTGAATTTTGGAATTAATGTTCTCTTGCATACTTGGTCTATTAACACATTTTTTATTGCAGTTTAGATTATGGATGATCAAAATCTTCAGTTAGAAGTTGATGAATTCACGGATAACATAATTGATGATTCTGAACAAATCCAGAATTGTTCGATAAATCTTCTTGGAAATGCTTACTACTTGATGCTTTTGAATACCACTATATGTTTGACGCATGAGTATAATACATTGTATCAAACTCAAACCCCATACATGACATCATCACATACGGGACATAAATGGCTTGTGGAGTTAATGAGTGGTCATCCAGCTAGATTTCATAGTATGTTTAGAATGTCAAAAGAAGTTTTTATTGATCTCTTAACTTCACTTGTCGAAGAATATGGGTTGCGTGGCTCTAGCCGAACAACTCCACACGAGGTACTTGCAATTACCTCATACGTGATGGCACAGAATTGTACTGTCAGATAGGCGTCATAACAATTTCAACATTCGACTGAGACTATTAGTAAATTCATTTCCAAGGGTATCAATGCGCTAGTTGACATGTCGATAAAAACGATAGATGCAATCGACAGGGAATTCAAAAATATTCCGCCACAGATTTTGAACGATTCTCGTTACATGCCATATTTCAAAGATTGTATTGGCGCAATAGATGGAACACACGTCGATGCTCGAATTTCTCCGGAAAATAAAGTTAGATATATTGGGCGGCATGGGGTGACAACCCAAAATGTTATGGCTGTATGTGATTTCAACATGTGTTTCACATTCGTCGTAGCCGGATGGGAGGGTTCATCGCATGATAGTCGGATTTATAAAAAAGCTACAAGAGAACCTTGTTGGAATTTTTCTCATCCTCCTGCAGGTAATTCAAAAAAAATCATATGAGAATCTTGCTAGCTTATAATTTGAAAATAAATTTTGTTTTACTGTTTGCAGGCAAGTACTATTTGGTTGATGCATGGTATCCTTTGGAAAGAGAAATTTTGAAGCCTTACCCAGAAATACGATATCATCTAGCAGATTTTGCACGTGGTAATCGTCCTATTCGAGGACGTCAAGAAATGTTCAACTGGGCACACTCATCATTGCGTAGTGTCATAGAACGCACATTCGGTATCTGGAAAAAAAATGGGCAATCCTTCGGGATATGCCGCAATACAGTTTCGATAGACAACGAGATATTGTTGTCGCTACGATGACAGTTCATAATTTCATTTGACGACATTCATCAAATGCGGACCCTGATTTCAATGCATGCGACGAAGATGATAATTTGATATATCCAGAGGCCAATGAAATTAGAACAGACCGACGTGGATCCATTGACATGCATCAGAGTAGGAGTGTTGGTGTAGGGACAACAGAGATGTACGCATTACGAGATGCAATTGCTGATCTAATACATTGTGCTAATAGGTATTTAAAATTTCCTTATTTCTCATAACTAAATTTAAAATTTTGTATTTTTGCATTTCTAATTGGTCGTAATTTACATATGATGCACATATTTGCGAGTTGAAGACAGCGATCTGCGATAATATTTCTTGCTTTCATTCACGGGACATGTTTATGACTAAATATTATTGAATAAAACTGTTTAAAATTATTATTATTTGCTTATGATATTTATGTTATTTTATTATTTCAGTAACTAAAAAACTTGGGCTTAACATGAGCGGTATATTTATCGTGTGTGAATTAAATGTTGAATATGATCATACAAATTAACAGAAACGACACCGCTGTTTTACCAAACTGTTTCTCCATTCTGAACAGCTCTGTCACCGCTGTTTTACCAAACAGTTTCTCCATTTTAAAAAACTCCATTCTCACAGCTCAATTCTTAAAGCTTCATTCCCACAGCTCCTTTTGCCAACGCCAACGCCGAAACAAACTGACCCTTAATTTCATCGGTCAACAAGCAAAACAACATTAAGCTGAACCCAATTCATTCTGGAGCCATCTCACTCCGGTCATTGAATATATATTTTTTTAAAACTATTATTTTTATGACATTTATTGTACGTTACAATCAAGTAACCAGTAAACACATGTTTTTTAAATACACAAAATATATATAGGGTGCTGCTATCTGCACCGCAGTTTTGGCTATTTGCACTGCACTTTCTCTTAATTTTTCGTGTATTTTGCAAATACGTCTTGTACATGCATTTTTAGGAAAAGTGTTCAACACGAAAGTTGCAAATCTCGACGAGATCTACAACTTTTGTGTTGAACATTTTTCTTAAAAATGCATGTACAAGGGGCGTATTTTGGAAATACGCTCAGATTTCACGCATTTTGGAAATACGTTTTGTACATGCATTTTTAGGAAAAGTGTTTAACACCAAAGTTGTAGATTTCGTCGAGATCTACAACTTAATATTGAACACTTTTCTTAAAAATGCATGCACAAGACGTATTTTTTAAAGGCGTAAAAAATTAGGAGAAAGTGTTGTACGAATAGCCAAAACTACGGTGCGGATAGCAGCGCACTATATATATTTATTTATAAGAATTATTAGGTATTTTAATTAAAATAGGTCTCAAAATTTGACCATACCCTTATTTGGTCAGCGTCAAATCAGTCTCCCGTACAGTATACGGGCTATACGCCGTTGAATCCCGGCCAACTTCTTCTTCTTCCTCACGGCGGTCCTCGTGGCTGCAAATTTCTTACAGCGCTTATATCATCTTCTCGCCCCGCCTTATTTCTTCTCCTCACAAATCTAATTCAAAATTCAGTCTTCTCAACGGTCGAATCTAATTCAAAATTCGCTTATATCATCTTCTCGCCCTGCGGGCCTCATTTCTTCTCCTCGCAAATCAAAATTCAAAATTCGGAGTCTTCTCAACGGTCGAATTTCGGACACTAGAGGACCAGTTGATGGGAAACGATAATTTGTCACCCGATTCCGTCTTCAAATCCCGAGATTCCGGAATGTCTGTCAATATGAACAGCCAGCTCCTGATCGGCGCCGTCGTATTTCTCTTTCTGTCGGCCATCTTCACCATCTTCGTCTATGTCTACTCCAAGACTTATTGGCTCCAGAGAATGACCGCCCGACGCCGCTCCCATTTCGAATTCGCCACCGGCGATGACTCTGTTACAACACGCGGCCTCGATCCAGGCGTGCTTCGCTCTCTTCCGGTCACAGTATTTAGCCGGAGTGAATTTAACGATGGGCTCGAATGCTCTGTTTGTCTATGCGAGTTAACAGAGGGAGAGGAAGCTCGGTTGCTCCCGAAATGCAGCCACTGGTTTCACCTTCAATGCATCGACATGTGGTTCCACTCTCACTCCACCTGCCCACTCTGCCGGTGCCATGTTGGCCCGGAGGCTTCCTCCAACAATGAAACTCCGCTGCCGTCGACTGCAAGTCCTGCCTCCGAGCATCCCCTGCTTTCAGAATCGCAGTTTAGGATAAATCAGGGCAGAGTTAGCGGGGGGTTCTCGGGTCATCAGGATAGAAGTCTAGTGATTGCAGTGCCCAACGGAATAGCCGAGGGGTTGAACTCGACGATAACTCCATTGGGGACGATGAGTTCGCCGGCAGAAGTGGCGAGATCGCCGGGAATGTTGAAGTTCACAACTTTAAGAAGGCTTTTGAGCAGGGGGAGGAGTAATGGAAGTTCTTCCTGTGGCAGCCATATTGAATGTGATATTGAGCAAGGATCAGTGAGAGATGGGGCGATTAGTGGAGAGAGGAGAGGATCTTCACTAGTATTATTGAGAACTAATGGAGATTGATGCTTGGACAAGTAGGGGTTCAAAAAAAGGTAGGCCGCGCTCTGGTCGGGTTTGGGCTCTTTGGGCCCGGGCTTTTATGTTACTAGGTCTTGCTCAAATCGGGCCCGGGCTTTAGTAATATAAGGGGGCTTGTTCGAGTTCACAAGACCGGGCCCAAGTAGGCCCCGAAAGCAAGGCTTGCTGTCAAACATCAACAATTGCTGTCGTTTGGCAGCATGAATGCTCGACGCCAACCGAACATTTAAATGTTGGGTGTTGCCCAACATTAAAATGGGCTTTCAGGGTAGCTTGAACTTGGCCCGACCCAAGCACCAGGTCGCGGCCAGGCCAAATAAGAGGGGCTGATGACCCCCCTTAGACCTGACTTGGGCCTAATCGGGCTAGAGCAGACCTGGCCCGAGCAATCGGGCCCAGGCCAAATTTGTATCCCTACTTAGAAGTCGGATTTAACACTTAATTTGTTTTTAAAATTGTAATCATATTAAAAAACAATATTTCAAATGTCATTTTAATTGGAAATTTGTCGTGGAAATTATTTTTACTTTTTGATTTTTAGGGGAAGCTCTTGCACGCATCGAGCAGCCATTAGACAGTGATACATTCAATCTATCTATCGATATAAAAGAAGACACTCGGATACGCAACACAAAGTCCTCAGATAGAAAAGAGTGGGAAGTGTCTGTATTGAACTATTCTTTCATCGGATAGTCCAAGATAATTAGAACAAAGCCTAATTCAAATAAGTTAAGCAATGCACACAAGGTAGCAAGTACATAAAGCAGTAAAAGTTGTACACTAAATCATACATGTCAACACATTGATTTGTTTTATGGTCTCCTGTTGGCCAAGATTGTACACTCGGGGCTGAGCTGGAGCATAATGGGACGCAGACGACTCATTTGACTTCTCTTTCTCCGCATAAGTCGCACTCATCTTCGGAGGACCACTCCGACATTCTCAACCAAAGTGTAATGGCTTTCCACATGTATAGTAAGTGGGTGGACCTCGCCTGGTAGTCGCTCTAGAAGTAGTAGAAGAAAAAATTGGCCCAAAAGACCTCGAATTCTTGTTCCACTTGCAATATCTAGATTTTGCAGAGCTTGGTATTTTGAACTCTAGCTTCTTCACACCCAATTCCTGGTGGCCGCTTGACCCAGTCATCGCCACTCTGCCGCTTAACGATCGACTCAACCTTATCCAACACGTGGCCTACTATCGTTAGCGGTATCGCTGTCGCTCGGCGGTAACAACCCGACGCCACTGGTTCTCAATGACATCAACTGGACGCCCACTACCGCTAGCGGTATCTCTATCGTCAGGCGGTAGCTTCCAGTAACTTGGAAACCGTTGTTTTCAACTACGGGAAACAAGGGTGTTACATGTGCACACCATAACGTATATAAGACTACAAACTATAAAAGCATAGGGGACTTTCTACATCTCATCTTTCTCCTCATGTGTGCTCGGGTACTGGTCAATGGTAACTTTGAAGTGAGCTGCAAGTAGCGTTCTTATCACCATCTTCGCTTGATCCATACTAAATCTCAATAATACATGTATGGTATATCTCTCCTGAGATAATCATAATAACTTAGAGCATCTATCTCTCCAAATATGCATTCTTAGGATGGCCTTTGTCACTCCCAAGTCCTTCATTTCAAAATTGGAGCTCAACTGACGCTTCAGCTTAGTAATGTGGGTAGTGCTTCTCCTGACTATCAGTAAGTCGTCAACATATATGAGTACAATAGTATTATCTTATGGAGCATATCGCTTCATAAATATGCAGTGATAAGGATGGTTCTCCTAAAGTTGATCTCCCCCATAAACTCATCAAATTTTTTGTGCCATTGTCGTGTGGCCTGCTTTAGGTCATACACGCTATTATTCAGATGACAGGCTAAGCTCTCATTCCCTTTTACCTAAAACCCTCAAGATGCTCCATATATAAAAGGCGGTCTTCACATCCATATGTTTGATCTTCCGGTCTAGCCTCATAACAAGCCCAAGAACAACTTGAATAAAAGATATCTTCACAACATAAGTGAAGATCTCTAATAGAAAAATATTGTGTTCTTCAATCTATACTTGATTAAGACAGGTGTACCTATCAGCATATAACATATGATATAAAAACATCAATGTCGTATTAAAACTCGGGTCTGTCGAGTACTGCTACTTCAAGAAAATAAACTATTATTTATCGGAAGAAAATTCAGAGAAATTATATTTAAACTAAAATGCGAAAATAAGAAAACCTAACTTAATCAAAACGCGTTTTGAATAAAATATAAAAGAAATTTTATAAACGTCTAATCTGATCTTTGACCGTGGAGATTTCCAAAATATGATCGCACCTCTCTCAAGGAATTCGTTCAACTGAGATTAAGAATATCAACCGAACTCTCGTTCTATAATCGATAACCTAATACTTGCCTTATCGAGGTGAATCCCGCAAAACCGGAAGAATCATGTCATCCTCACTTGAGGGTTGTGTTCGACTCTCTTTATTGGTGAGTGATCGAGTCATACACAAGCCTCTCAGCTAACCAGCGAAAACAAATACGAAAATCCACATATCGACATATAAACCTGATATTATTCACAAATAAATCGAAGGTAGACAAGAACGATTATAAAGAGAAATATTTATTTCATAACAAAACTTGTAACAAACAAGAATTAAATTACCATCTACTTACAAAATTTTTTGACATAAAATAAAAGGTGCAAGGAAAAAAGAGATGAGACATTTCTTGAAATAAAAATCTAGTTATATTGCTTAATAGAAAAATGAAACAGTTCATTGCATGAAAGAAAAATATATTGCTATTGCATAAAAGAAATACATGAAAGATAATACTTGAAATAAAACTAAGATAAAACAAAGTGCATCTCTGCACAAAATAGGCAGAGAAAGAGAGCGTGAGGAAGTAGTATAATGAAATATGACCATTATTTATAGGCAAAGTGAAGAAATGTGAAAGTTGGAATGCCAGAGGGGAGAGATGAAGGGTTGCATGAAAGGTTGGAAGGGGAAGAAGAAGTGTTAAGTTTCTCACGATTTGAGAGGAAAAGAATGAAAGTTGACACAAATACTAATGAGGAGGTGGCCGAATTGCCGAATGGAAGTGGCAGTTTGAAGTGGAGGAGATGAATAGGGCCGGTGGCTGACTTGAATTTGGAGGTGGTGGAATTTATTTTAGGTGGTTGCATGGTGAAGACATAGATTTATGGAGGGAGAGAATATGAATTGAGAAATAAAGATCCACGTGAAGGCTTCATAAGGAGAAGAGAAATCAAGTGGACTCAGTTGTAGCATTGAAATGGATACTGATAGGCATATGGTGTTGAGGAGTTGGATGGGTGTGCTTTAAGTTGGGAGAAGAAAGGAAAAATCTCAAATTTAATAACATGAATTTATGTTAAATGGAGGGGTTTGAGGGAGTTTAATTGGAGAGAAAAATTAAAGTGCATGAGATTAATAATATTAATCGGTCATTGATAAATAGAATTGAAGTTGGATGGGTTGTATAAGGGAAGAGGAATAATCACGTGAATGTAATTGTAACCCATCATGTACATGACATGAGGTTCACATAAATAGCTAGGGAAAAGTTGAATGAGTGCAACCACATGTATATTATAATAATAAAATGAATGCATGGCTATTGCTTGAGGAGTGGAAATGGGCCGCATGAAATGAGCTTGAGGTGGTGTGTATATGATGATATCCCGTGGAGTTTTATGGAATTGGTGAAGATGGCATGGTAGAATGCAAGAGTAAGGTAGCAGCGATGATGTCGAGGAGACGATTTGGACTTGTGCGACATGAGCTCGCGGAGCTAACGCGACAACTTCAAGAAATACGCAAACTCTAGCGTAACGAGCGCGGCCGCGACATTAAACTTACAAAATTGAAATAAAAATAAATTAGGACGGAAATTATAAAACAAAGGATTTTTAATTGAAAATATAAAATATATTTTTAATTTATATTAAATATTAAACTAAAATATATAACTAAAACCATTCACCACTAATTTGGTTTTGTATCTAAGTGGTGTCGAAAAGTTTCCTTATTTTTGTGAGGCCCCCACTTTAGACCCCACATAATTTTATATCTAAGCTACTTTCAAGACATTCGTCCCACGCTGAAGTAAGGCCAGTGAGTTCAAAATAAAATAAATAATAAAAACGCACCTCATAAATTGAAGTATTCCACGAGTCATTTTTGTCTTTCCACGATCAACTTCACTTTTCTTTACGTATACAGGTTACGTATTTCCATACTAACCCGTTTTTATACCAGTAACGAAACTGTGAAGCAACGTAGCAGTATGAACATGTTAGTAGCTATAAAACAGTATAAACAGTTATTGAATAATATCGTTGAATAACTATATACCAGTATCAGTACAAGAAAGGAAGTCATGTAACAGTGAAATCATGTAAGCAATGAAGTATGTAAAGTATACTGGTATCAATGCAAGAATGTAAGCTATGAAACAATGTGATCATGAAAGTAATGTAACTATGTAAAGTATATCAGTATCAGTATCAGTGCAAGAATGTAAGTTATGAAACAATGTAATCATGAAAGCAATGTAACTGTAAAACTATATCAGTTCGCATGTTTATTAGCAATGTATCAGTGTAACTGTATAACCATACATTTTTATGGTATCTTTTACGTTATGTAATGTTAAAAGTAACTGTAACAATATTAGGATCAGTATTTCAGTATTTCAGTCTTTGGGCCCAACCTCTCGGGGTCTACAATACAGTGTCCAAATCAGTACGTTCAACACGCGTCAATGCCTTTCAACCGACTGATTTGGCAAACCATCAGTATATTTTATGCGCATTCACTTTCAGTTATACCCTTAACATTTCCATGCATCGATGCATTTCATTTATGTTAGTTGTATACAATTCGCTATTATATTTATGGTTTGTTATTTATTAATCTTCTCAGAACAGTAATTGTATGTTTGCCTTCGTCCAGGCCATACATCAAAGCGACATTAAGTATCAGTGATATGTAATGTATCCATGCTAGCATATGCAAGTAACTATGTATTTGACAAGTGCACATAATGAATAATAGAACATTAAAGCATAACTTAAATAGGCAGCTCTCACCATCGGTCGCTCTTTTCTTTTATCGCAATTTATGTCATTGTCGCATATATTTTGAGATGTCATCCTTCGATATATCTGTATATAATTCATATCATTTTATAGGGGTTGCGCCTCACTATAGTTACAATGTTAATTAATATGATGACATCATTTGGAAGCTACTCAACCAGGCCTCTAGTTTTCATAACCATAAAAGAGACATTTTTGCAAACCCAAATTACTATATGACACCCAGCCTTCCAAGTAACAACAAAAAGATGCAACAAAGCAGCAAATCTGGATCAATCTCCAGTGAAATGGAATCAAAGAATGAACAGATAAGTCCAATCCTTTTAGTATTTCAAATTATATCACAACCATGCAAAAAAATAAATTCTCTCGAGTCAAACTCATGTAACAACACACAATGCAAAAGAAGGAAAAACAGCAGTCGGCCACCTCAACAAAACTGAAAGGAGGAGCAATAATAGCCGACTCAATAACCATAAATACACATACACACAGTCATCCAAACATCACCATGTAAAAAATCATGAATTTCCAAACTTAGATTCATAATGAAGAAACGAGCAGTACCCAAAAAGAGAAGAGGAGCTCTAGTCGACCATAAAATCAGCAGTATTTCCCCCAAACACTCAAACTTAGCCTCCACATAAGGCGACAACCATAAACAACCAATAATAACAAGTCAAAGGCCATAAAATCTCGATACATACAGTCAGCCATCATGGTATTGTTGTATAAAAGGAAGAAGTAGAGGAAAAACTCAAATCTCAATATCACTTTAAAACCCTAACTAAAAAAATACACTCCTAATTGTATAAGTTTTTATGACCCGTAAAGAATGAAACAGGAGTAAAGTAAAAGAAGAGATCACAGTGGTGGTGCGACCCATTTCTACCCGCCAAAATCCAACATTCGAGCTGCCACGAACCGCAACAGCTGCCCTAAACACTCGCCCCGTCAAAAGCTCCAGATGGTAACAGGAAGGAGTATTGAGAAAGCGGGAGTCATACTAAATATAAGAGGATTCAACCCGATACCAAATCAAGCCACCGCCTGCTGTATAAAATATTCCACCGTTTAACTTATTCCATATTAAAATACACACTTGAGGTCGGTCCATAAAACCAGCCCAGATTTCCATTAGCACAAGTGAGTCGGCCCCTCAAAACTCTCAACCACATGCTCTTTATCAAATGAATCTTTTAGGGAAATAAAAAGACATAAATATTAACATTGATCACTGTGACAATCACTGCCTCAACCAAATGAGGTTTAGCACTTAATCAGCTACTTAATAATCCAAGCCATACTTTACCATACATCAGCCTCTATATCAAAACATATAACTATAGTAGTATCAATATGTGTAATTGAAACAAAAATAGGAAAAAAATTTATATTCCACCTAAGACAAGTCCAACGCCGCAAAACCTCAAAAGAATTCGAATGTAACTTTCACAGCGACGCCGACTACAATCTCACCTAATCATAAATTTCACAGCGACGCCGATTATTTCATTTTCATCATAGGGGATATTTATTATTGAATTTGTTGTGGATCATATCCACATTAACCCAGATTTGATGAAGTCACCCTTGAACTAAGATGAATTAGGTTGTATTTGATGCTTGGTTTTAGTTATGTGCTTGCAGAACTCCAATGAGAAGTGTAGACAAATGTCAGTCTATAATGGGTCACCAAACACAGGACCATCCAATGTAATCCCTCATTGTGTGATCCAAGGTGTTGACCCATGTGTAGCCTCTCTATTGGGATACACTTCATTTACAAGCCCTTGGACTATGTGAAGAAGGTTGGAAGTTGACCACTCAAGAAGAAAGATTTTTTTCCAACATCAAGAATTTTTCTAAGTCATTTACTCGAGAGGGTCGATAACTACTCGAGTAGATCAGATGTATTTTACTCGAGTCAGAAAGCCTTATACTCGAGTAACTCATTCTATCTCTCGTGTAGCTAAGTCAAAGTACTCGAGTAGACTGTTGTATACTCGAGTAAGCATTCTTAACTACTCGAGTAGATCATTATTCTTACCCGAGTATTAAAGTTTTCTTCCTCCATATTTTTCTAAGTCTTTGACTCGAGTAAGTATACTCACATACTCGAGTAGTTCATCTTACCTACTCGAGTAGATCAAAGCTTCACTCATGCATTCTGTAATTTCCATACTCCAGAATTTTCCAAGTCATTTACTCGAGTACTTCATTCATATACTCGAGTAGATCACTTCCTCTCGAGTAGTTTAGTTCAACTACTCGAGTAACTGCTTCTTGACATCTTCAGAATTCTTTCAAGTATTCTACTCGAGTAATCCTTCATGTACTCGAGTAGCTTATGCAACCTACTTGAGTAGTTCTTACCTGTACTCGAGTAGTTCCTTCATGTACTCGAGTAAGTCCATATACCTACTCGAGTAGTTCCTTCATGTACTCGAGTAAGTCCATATACCTACTCGAGTAGTTCTACTTGCTTACTCAAGTAGTTGTTTTCTATCTACTCGTGTAGACAATATCTATATACCCGAGTTGACTTTCCTTCATGTACTCGAGTAGTTCCTCACCTACTCGAGTAGTCCCTCACTCACTCGTGTATATGGTTGAATCTTCTTGAAAGTTTGTCTAAGTCCACATTTGACGGGAATTTCAAATCACGTGACATGATTGGTCCACGTGTACATCATTGAGCTCAATTATGACCGTTATTTTCATCCTATATAATGTCTTGTCAGAAAATGTCAAACCCTAAGGAAGAAAGAGAATTTTCTAAGAATTTTCTGAGAATTTCAAAAAGCCTTCTCGTCAATCATCTCAAAAAGGAATTTCACGACTCCTCTCTCTATTTTTCACGGAACGGAAGCCGCCGCCGCCGACATCTTCTCCGGCCACTGCTTCTAATTTCAGAGGATTCATTCTGAAGAAAGTTACAGATCGAGATCGACATCACTGTTCATCTTCTCTCTCTGATTCTGTAAAAGCAAAGAAGATCCAGATCTGGGCCGAGATTTTCTTCATCGATTTCTGAAAGTGCTGCAAAGTTCATAAGAAGAAGATTCTGGCTCTTTCATCAGATCTGATTGGATTTACTGTTTGTATAACTTTTCTAAAACTTTATTAATCTTTTAGGAGAAAGTTTCTCCGAGTGTAGGAGTTTTTTTCACTCCGAGTTTGTAGGAAGTGTTATCTTCCGAGGTGTAGATCTCGTTGTTTGGATCGAGTCTGTAGGAACTTTGTTCCGAGGATAGGATCGGTTTTTCGATCCGAGATAGTGGAGTAGCCGAGTGTAGTTGATTGTTAGATCGGTGAGAGAAAGTTGATGTACCCAAGGTCGGGGAACCACTATAAATCTTGTGTCGTCTGTGATATTGGTAGATAGTTCTGTGTTGTGCTCTAATTTTTTTTATTCCGCAAAATACGCACAACTCACCTATTCACCCCCTCTAGGTGATTTAGGTTGACAACCGTTTTCTTTCAATTGGTATCAGAGGGAGGTTGATCGTCAAAAGGTTAACACCTTGATCAGATCCAAATCTGTTGTCTGCTAGATTCTACCATAAAATGGACAAGGGTAAAGATTTCGCCAAGCTTCCACTGTGCAACAAGAATAACTTTCGCATGTGGAAAGAAAGGATAAAATTTTTCATAGAAGTTGTGGATCCAAGGATCTTCATGATCGTTGAAGAAGGTCCTTACGCTCCCATGACTATGTCCACTATCGACCCTACCAAGAAAGTTCCCAAAAAGCTAATGGATCTCGACAAATACGAGATTATACTTGTTTCTCTCGACAAGAAAGCTAAGAACATTATAAAAAGTGCAGTTGATGACTCGATGCTGTAGAATTTGATTCACTGCCAATCGGCTAAGGAGATGTGGCATTCCTTAGTCACTTTGATGGAAGGAACTGAAGAAGTAAGGGATGATCGGAGATCGCTTCTCAACCAGAAATATGAAGCATTCCGACAAGGGAATACAGAAACAATTGCCGACACCTTTGAAAACTTCTTCAAAATTGTGAATGGGCTAAGGGTGTATGGCCGTGTCTTCACCAACGGAGAACTGAACGACAAATTCTTGAGATCCCTAACCAAGGAATGAGATAACAAGGTATGCGCCATCAGGGAGTTCGGGAAGCTAGCTGAAACGGACCCGCAAAATCTCTTTGGAAAGCTTATGTCCTATGAACTCCAAATCAATACAAGAAAAGCTGAAGAAGAGAAAGGCAGGTCTGCACTCAAGGAGAAATCTGTCG
Organism: Platanthera guangdongensis; assembly: GCA_039583875.1. Lineage (NCBI taxonomy): Eukaryota > Viridiplantae > Streptophyta > Magnoliopsida > Asparagales > Orchidaceae > Platanthera > Platanthera guangdongensis. The sequence goes on from CM077165.1 coordinate 141,244,851, forward strand.
CTTTGAAGGCAGACACCTCCAGAAAGACTAAGGCTGCCTCCCCCGCTCTAGCTCCAGAAGTTGATGAAGAAGAAGAAACATCAAAGCCTAGCACTTCAGGCTTTGAACTATCTGAAGGAGAGTTTTCCTTACCCTCAAGGCAATTCAAGAAGTTTCTTAATAAAAAGAAACAATGGAAAGTCAAGGATGCCTTATACAGAAGATCGCGGCGCGATGGCGATCAACAAAGAAAAGGCTCAAGCAGCCACGAAAGGTACAATACTAAACAGAACAAATACGTTTCAACTGACATCATTTGCTATTGTTGTAATAAGTCAGGTCACGTCATTGCCGACTGCCCTCATAAGAAGAAGGAGGGTGGTAAAAGAGAAGTGAAGAAATCCTCACACAACAAGAAGAGGAAAGAGAAGAGCCTCATAGCCAAAAAGAGCAAGACTCTTAGCGACTCCGACTCATCTGAGTCAAGTGAAGAAGAAGAAGCTTATTTTGGGCTAATGGCTCAAATAGATGATGAACAAGAGCCCCAGTTCACTAGGAAGGTAAACTCTCATACCCCTCTTTCAGATTCTGAAGTCTCTGAACATGATTGCGAGTGTAGCTCCTCTGACGATGAATCAGAATTAATGGCCCAGTACAAGGAGTTAATCATGGCTTACGACAAATGTCGTCGAGTCGTGAAGACTCATGCTAAAGAGATCAAATCTCTAAATGCCAAAGAGAGCATCTTGAGAGAGAAAGTCGCAAAGACTGACTCCCTTGAAGAAAACTTCAATAATGCAATTCAAGAATATAACAAGGCTCTTGAGCACCTTGACCTTAAGGAGAAGATCATCAAAGAGTTGGAAGCCCAGCTTGCGGCTGAAAAGAAACTTGTTGAAAGCTTCTCGAAGCCCAAAACTGTTCTTCCATTCGTTGCCGAATTCTCAGCAAAGGCCAAGGGAGCCGGACTAGGCCATGAAGAAGCTCCTAGTAAATCCTCTAGAAGAAACAAGAATCAACGGAAGAATAAGGCCGTCAAAAAGGCTTTAGCGAAAGAGAAGGGGAAAGCCCCTCAAGATCAAACTACAGTCAAGAAAGTCATCTTTCCGATAAATGAGTTTGATTTTGACTCATCCTACGGGCACTTTGCTAGGCCTACCTATGTAGAGCCAAAGTCCCGCTATCAAGGATGGACTCGACCCCGAAACTTTGGTGAAAGTGTCTTTAAGGCCCTTTCAATCATGGGCATAACTTCAAGAAGGCACCAAATACAAAGCCTGTTGTAGAGAAGCCCATAAAGGAGAAGTAGCCATGTGATTGCCATCATCATGAGGCATCTTCCTCCAAGAATGCTTCCCCTGCTAGACCACAATTCCAAAAGATCAAGCAGGAGATCTTGAGGATAAGGTACAACAGATTTGACTGTTGGTGCTGTGGCAAGGTTGGTCACTTCACCATAGATTGCTGGTTCAATTCCAGAAATACTGCAACCCCTCGTGTCAGCAATATGAGAAAGACCGCTCATAATGCTAACACTCGTAGGGGGAGTACTCTAACCCGAGACCAAGGACCCAAACGTGTTTGGGTTCCTAAGGCAAATTGATTATGATTGCAGGTATGTCCAAAGGCCAACAAAACGCCTATCTGGTACTTGGACAGTGGATGCTCTCGGCATATGACCGGGACAAGAAGCCTTCTGCAAAACTTCTCTCCTGTCTTGAACGGACCAAATGTCATCTTTGGAGGTTCAGACTGAGGAATTACAAGAGGCTACGGTATGATTACCAACGGCAATATATCCCTCTCGGATGTGGCTTATGTTGAAGGATTGGAACACAATCTCATTAGCATAAGCCAACTCTGCGATAAAGGATACATAGTTGAATTCCATGTTGATAAGTGCTTGATAAAATCCGTTGACAATATGGAAATGATTCTATCCGGCACTCAAAGCAGGAATATTTTCTGTTTAAATTTCATCTGTATAGATTCCTCTACACCAGTGTGTCTTTTAGCAAAAGATAGTGCGTCTCTTGGTGACCAATGACACAAGAGACTAGCATATATTAATTTCAAAACTATTAATAAATTATTTTCAATGAACTTAGTACGTGATGCCCCAAATGTCAAGTGCGTCAAAGATAGACCTTTTCATGCATGCGTAAAATGCAAGCAAACAAGGGCTACCTTTAAAAGCGTTATTGACAAAGACTCTAACAGATGTCTCCATCTACTACACATGGACTTGTTTGGTCCACTGCAAGTTAGAAGTTTGGGAGGTAAGGATTATACATTGGTAATTGTTGATGATTACTCACACTTTGCGTGGGTGTTTTTTCTGAAACACAAATCAGATACCTTTGACATCTTTATTAATTTTATCAGGCAAGTCCAGAATGAATACAACTGTTTCATGGTCAAAATCAGAAGTGACAACAGAACAGAGTTCAAATCTGGGGCCATGACAGAATTCTTTGAAAGCTTAGGTATCTTTCATGAGTTTTCCTCTCCTTGTACTCCACAACAGAATGGAGTGGCTGAGAGAAGGAACAGAACACTCATAGAGGCCTGCAGGACCATGTTGAGTGATGCTTCACTACCGGAGTACTTCTGGGCTGAAGCCGTCAACACTGCATGCCACGTTCAAAATCGAGCACTCATAAACAAAGACCACGATAAGACACCTTACGAACTTTTGAAAGACAGGAAACCAACAGTCTCATACTTTAGAATCTTTGGCTGTAAATGCTTCGTACTCAACAATGGTAAGTATCATACCACCAAGTTCAGCGAAAAGAGTTTTGAAGGTATTTTTGTAGGTTATAGTAGTCATAGTAAGACATATAGGATATTCAATAGAAAAACCCTGGTGGTAGAAGAATCGATACATGTTGTATTTGATGAGACGAGCTTGCTGTAAAGCAATCCGTCTAGTGTGCTCATTGAAGATGCAGGTGAAAAGCTGAAAGAAACCAGCTTGGATGAACCGTCCGAAGACAAAGGCGAAAAGCTCATTAAGATCACCACTCCAACTCCTATTGGAGAGGATGATGATCAAAATGAAGAAGTCATCCAAGTTGAAGAAATCACTCCAGTGATTGAAGATAATCCAGATGCAAGAACTTTAGAGCTCAGATATCTAAAGGATCACCCCATGGACCAGATCATAGGAGATCCCCGGGACGGTGTCAGAACTCGAAGAGGTACAACTAACGAGAATCTTTATTTAAGTTTTCTCTCGCAGGTCGAACCAAAGAAGTTTGAGGAAGCAAACTCAGACGCATCGTGGATAATGGTAATGGAAGAAGAGCTAAATCAGTTCAAGCCCTGCAATGTGTGGAAACTTGTTCCACGACCCAAATGAAAGAACATCATTGGAACAAAATGGGTCTACAGGAACAAGATGGACGTAGACGGGACGATCATAAAGAACAAGGCCAGACTCGTCACTAAAGGCTATCATCAAGAAGAAGGAATCGACTTCGACCAGACATATGCTCCAGTGGCAAGGCTGGAGGCAATAAGGCTGTTCCTAGCATATGCTGCTTTCAAAGGCTTCACCGTCTATCAGATGGACGTGAAGTCTGCCTTCCTAAATGGTAACATAAAGGAGGAAGTGTATGTGGAACAACCTCCAGGTTTCGTTGATCCTAACTTTCTTGATTATGTCTATTTCCTGCACAAGGCCCTATATGGTCTGAAACAAGCTGCTCGAGCTTGGTATGAGACGTTGTCTAGCTTTCTACTTGAGAATAAATTCTCAAGGGGGAAAATAGACAAGACATTATTTCTTAGGGAAATTAAAGACAAGATTTTGCTAGTGCAAATCCATTTCGATGACATTATTTTTGGCTCTACAGACAACAACCTCTGCAAAAAGTTCTCAAAATTTATGCAAGAGAAGTTCGAAATGAGCATTATGAGCGAGGTAAAGTATTTCTTAGGGCTTCAGGTGAAAAAATCTAAAGATGGAATTTTCATCTCGCAGACCAAATTCACCAAAGAGCTAATTAAGAAATTCGGAATGGAGAACGCAACCTCTATGAGGACTCCAATGGGCTCAACTATGTCTCTGGACAAGGATGAAAAAGGGAAATCTTTTGATGAAACCAAGTACAGAAGCATAATTGGATCCTTGCTCTACCTTACTGCCAGTAGGCCTGACATAATGTTTTCAACATGTGTCTGTGTTAGATTTCAGGTGAACTCTAAGGAATCTCATTACACTGCTGCAAAGCGGATCCTGAGATACCTTAAAGGCACACCAAATCTTAGCTTATGGTACCCAAGAAGTAATGACAGCGAACTGATTGGATTTTCAGATGCAGATTTTGCAGGTAGCAAAGACGACCAGAAAAGCACTTCAGGGACTTGCCAATTCTTCGGAAGAAGGCTAATCTCATGGAGTAGCAAGAAGCAGAACTGTGTCGTAATCTCAACGGCCGAGTCAGAGTACATCTCTGCAGGAAGTTGCTACGCACAGTTACTTTGGATAAAGAATCAGTTCGAAAACTACAACATAAAGTTCAAGAATATCCCTCTATTTTGCGACTCTTCCAGCGCAATCGCAATAGCCAACAATCCAGTCTCGCACAGCCGGATAAAGCACATCGAGCTAAGGTATCATTTCATCTGGGAGCATGTAGAGCATGCGGACATAGATCTCCAATATGTCTCCACAGACAGGCAAGTTGCAGATATTTTCACTAAGCCGCTGGACGAGACCAAGTTCTCTTTCTTCAAAACGGAACTTGGAATGCTCAACAAAGAGGACTAAAGAAGGCTAGATGTCTAAGAAGCAAGAAATTCCAAGGGGTTAGTCAAAATTTAGATTTTCAAATTTTTCTCTGCTTGACTCGAGAAAATTAAGACATACTCGAGTAAGTAACCCTTACCTACTCGAGTACCCTTCTAGACCTATTCGAGTAACTACTTACATACTCGAGTACCCTTCTAGACCTACTCGAGTAACTACTTACCTACTCGAGTAGTTCTTAACTCTCTCGTGTAGTTGTCTGCCTTTTTTTGAATTTGTTCTATTCGCCACCCAAGGCTAATGCCGCTTTTTTCCTTCTTCAACGTTAATTCCCTCAAAAATAATTAGGACTAATTTAGGGTAATAAATATGAAATTTCGAAAAATCTTCTACACGAAATCATTTCGTTCTCTCGAGTACCCTCTGACGTTTTGCCTACTCTGCCGCTGTTGCAGAGCCGCTTCCCTCCTCACCACTTCCAGTCTACCGCAGCCATGGCCGCTTATTCCAAGATAAGCGTCGGATCAGAACTCGTTACCCTGCCGAATTTTATTACAGATCTCTCAGATGACTTCCACAACCTTCTCATCCTTCTCGACACCGCCGGCCTCTCCTTCATCCTCCAGAAACCCTGCCGAATTTTATTCCCAGAAGTCGCTGAATTCTTCTCCAACCTGAAGGTCAAGCGTCATGGACTTGTCCTAAAATCAAAAGTGAAAGGTGTGAAAATCAAGCTCACCAAGACCCCTGTCTCTCAGCTTCTCCATTTGTCGCTTGTCGATGAAGAAGATGATTTAGATGATGAAGACTCTGACAGAACAGCCCTTTTTTGTGGCATTTATCCTGAAGCTCAGTATATTAAAAGGTTAGACATGAACGCTGAAGGAAAATTTCTACTTGATATCATTGGCAAGATTCTGCTGTGCAAGACCAACTCCATAAGGGATATTCCCCTATATTTCTTCGACACAATGCAAGTCATTGTCTGCCGGGGGAAATATCAGTTTGGGATGCTGATTCTGGACAAAATCAAGGACAGTATAAAATCCCCCAACTACGCCAGAATTATCTCTCTGCTCCTCCATGAAACAAATCCTGAAGTATTCAACTTCTCCAAAGGGACCCCTCTTCATCACATGAAGAAGGTCTCCATCTCTTCAATTCAGAGATGAGAACTCAAGCTGAAGAATCCTGCCCAAACTGCAAAGATTTCAGAAATTCCAGCAGATCCAGCACTAGAAGACAAGACTTCATCTCCCTCTCCTCATCATCTGGTCAGCTCCTCTGGTGCACCAAGTGAGGGGGAGCCTGCTCCTTCTACCTCAGTCAGGAAGCCCTCTCCTCAGCCAGCAATTCCTTCCCTACCTCATACTCCTCTAAATCCAGCAACTCCCTCAGATGAGATACCTCCAGAATCTCTTCTCTCCACATCTGCTGTCATAGATGTTATGATTGCAGAGCTTTCTGAAGAAGTGATGCTCATTCCTCCTCTATCTCCTCCAGCTCCATCCTCTGGATGTCACAAGGACTCCACTCCAGCACAATCTCCTGCACATTCTCCAGCCAAATCTCCAGATGCCCTCAAAGACCAGCAAGATACCATTCTTATTTCTGATGAGCCCTCTCCAGAGCCAGCTGAGGCCCCTCTCAGAACCCTAGATTTCTCCATCCCTCATGATACAGAAGAAAGGGATGTTGTAATTCATACCACAAGAGCTGACAGCTCTGTGATCATTGAAGAAATAGCTCCTTGGGTAACTCCTCCTCTCCCTACTGCTGCTCCCTCTACTACTGCTGTTACAGTCTCTTTCTCCTCAGATTTGCTGTCCCAAATCTCTTTCCTGCTGCAAGAACAAAGAAACTATTTTGACACTTCTCTAAAGATAGTAACTGACAAGGTAACTGCTCTTGAGACTGAGATGAGCAGAGGCTTTGCTGAAATTCAACATAATACTGACAAGCTCAAGTACCTATTTCAACTTGGTGGCAAAACCCTAGACCACACTATCACTAGTGTTGACAATGTTATGGAACAAGGTGTCACCCTTACTAACAATCAGATAGAGCTAGACAAGAGAAATGAAGCTAACAAAATGAAAATCTGTGACGAAGTTGGTCTTTTCAAAGAAGATACTATAACCAAGCTATCTGTTGAAATCAGAAAGGGGGAGGGTTTGATCAAAGAGCTTAAAGAACAAGTAGAAAAATCTGCTGCTCAGAAGTCAGATGTATGAGAAGCTCATGTGAAGACCATTCATGATGATGTGCTAGCCCAGATACAGAGTGTCAAATTTCACACCTATGACACTGTTGTCTGGATGCACAATCAGATTCTGCCTGATCTTGTAGTTGACCCCAACATCATTCCCCATCATCTCAACCCTCTAGCTACAGATGTCTCTGCCCCAGCTGTTCCTCTGCAACCTACCTTCTCTCCCAGGCCTGGAGACTCAGTTGCTCCTCCAGATACTTATGTTCCAGGTTGGGAAGAAGACCTTGCTGATATCTTCCTTCAAGCTCCTCTAGAGATCAAAACCTTCAAGAAGAAAAGGAAGTATGGTGAAGGCCCCTCTACTAGCAGGACTGCTCCTACTAGAGCTCCTGAACATGCTGAAGCTTGGTCTCCAACTTCCAAGTCTCTAATTTTGGACACACTCAGACTAGTTATGGATCTTGATGAGAACATGAACATTCACTATAGTTCCCAGGAATGAGAGTTATATGAGAAATCAATGCTAAAAAGGAAGATCCATGATAGAGAGTTTGGGAGAAATAATCCTGCTGCTCCTCCAAGGCCTCCCAAATATTTTCCTAAGCCTTTCAGCTATCTAAGAAGACAGCAAGAAAAGATGGAAAAACAGCAAACCTAAGCTTAAACCTAAAAGATGTTGAGATATGAAATGACAAGCTGTAGAATTGATACTTTTGGAAATTCCTATTTATACTTTTCTAAATTTCTACCTAATTATCTTTTCCTTTGTCTATTGCTTGCTTGCACTAATTTTTTCTACTTAGTTTCTTTTATTTCTATAATTCACCTTAGTGTAAAGGGTTCTGACTTCAACAAATAGGGGGAGATTGTTGGGGATCATATCCACATTAACCCAGATTTGATGAAGTCACCCTGGAACTAAGATGAATTAGGTTGTATTTGATGCTTGGTTTTAGTTATGTGCTTGCAGGACTCCAATGAGAAGTGTAGACCAATGTCAGTCTACAATGGGTCACCAAACACAAGACCATCCAATGTAATCCCTCATTGTGTGATCCAAGTTGTTGACCCATGTGTAGCCTCTCTATTGGGATACACTTCATTTACAAGCCCTTGGACTATGTGAAGAAGGTTGGAAGTTGACCACTCAAGAAGAAAGATTTTTTTCCAACATCAAGAATTTTTCTATGTCATTTACTCGAGTGGGTCGATAACTACTCGAGTAGATCAGATGTATTTTACTCTAGTCAGAAAGCCTTATACTCGAGTAACTCATTCTATCTCTCGTGTAGCTAAGTCAAAGTACTCGAGTAGACTGTTGTATACTCGAGTAAGCATGCTTAACTACTCGAGCAGATCATTATTCTTACCCGAGTGTTAAAGTTTTCTTCCTCCATATTTTTCTAAGTCTTTGACTCAAGTAAGTATACTCACATACTCGAGTAGTTCATCTTACCTACTCGAGTAGATCAAAGCTTCACTCATGTATTCTGTAATTTCCCTACTCCAGAATTTTCCAAGTCATTTACTCAAGTACTTCATTCATATACTCGAGTAGATCACTTCCTCTCGAGTAGTTTAGTTCAACTACTCAAGTAACTGATTCTTGACATCTTCAGAATTCTTTCAAGTATTCTACTCGAGTAATCCTTCATGTACTCGAGTAGCTTATGCAACCTACTCGAGTAGTTCTTACCTGTACTCGAGTAGTTCCTTCATGTACTCGAGTAAGTCCATATACCTACTCGAGTAGTTCCTTCATGTACTCGAGTAAGTCCATATACCTACTCGAGTAGTTCTACTTGCTTACTCGAGTAGTTGTTTTCTATCTACTCGAGTAGACAATATCTATATACCCAAGTTGACTTTCCTTCATGTACTCGAGTAGTTCCTCACCTACTCGAGTAGTCCCTCACTCACTCGTGTATATGACTGAATCTTCTTGAAATTTTGTCTAAGTGCACATTTGACGGGAATTTCAAATCACGCGACATGATTCATCCTATATAATGTCTTGTCAGAAAATGTCAAACCCTAAGGAAGAAAGAGAATTTTCTAAGAATTTTCTGAGAATTTCAAAAAGCCTTCTCGTCAATCATCTCAAAAAGGAATTTCACGACTCCTCTCTCTGTTTTTCACGGAACGGAAGCCGCCGCCGCCGACATCTTTTCCAGCCACTGCTTCTAATTTCAGAGGATTCATTCTGAAGAAAGTTACAGATCGAGATCGACATCACTGTTCGTCTTCTCTCTCTGATTCTGTAAAAGCAAAGAAGATCCAGATCTAGGCCGAGATTTTCTTCATCGATTTCTGAAAGTGCTGCAAAGTTCATAAGAAGAAGATTCTGGCTGTTTCATCAGATCTGATTGGATTTACTGTTTGTATAACTTTTCTAAAACTTTATTAATCTTGTAGGAGAAAGTTTCTCCGAGTGTAGGAGTTTTTTTTCACTCTGAGTTTGTAGGAAGTGTTATCTTCCGAGGTGTAGATCCCGTTGTTTGGATCGAGTTTGTAGGAACTTTGTTCCGAGGGTAGGATCGGTTTTTCGATCCGAGATAGTGGAGTAGCCGAGTGTAGTTGATTGCTAGATCGGTGAGGGAAAGTAGATGTACCCAAGGTCGGGGAACCACTATAAATCTTGTGTCGTCTGTGATATTGGTAGATAGTTCTATGCTGTGCTCTGATTTTTTTTTATTCCGCAAAAGACGCACAACTCACCTATTCACCCCCTCTAGGTGATTTAGGTTGACAACCGTTTTCTTTCAGAATTTTATTATCTGTTTGAGTCACTTCATGTTTTAGGCCGTTACAACTTTACTATAAAAATTCACCAATTCATTGGAGTCGTTTTGCCTTTAGACAATCTCACCTAATCACAAGTGTAGATCTTATGTAGAGTTTGTATCTCTTCATATATAACAACCATCCATTCTTTCGTCTTTAAGCTCTTCTTTGTCTCGTGAAAACACTCTAACTCCCTCACATCGATCAATAGAATATACTCAGAAGTAGAATATCTCAAAGATGACTGTCTAACTTGATCAAACCTTCGTAGAGTGAGCTCAATTACTAGTATAGGCTCATCATTAGTCTCGAATACTCGAGTCAATTCCCAATACTCGTCTCGAATCCCAGACAAATCAGCATGATAATTGCACTGATAATAAATCTCTCTTTGATACTGTACAACCCTGTATTCGCAGGTTTTTTGGATTTTAAGCTTTTGGAGTGGTTTGAGCTCTTGGTAGCCAATTTTGGCATAGCCCTTGGAATATAGTGGGGGGAGGTGCGACAAGTTGGCAGGCACCCGCCCCGGCCCGGTGGACGCGGTTTGGCGAGGGCGAGACCGGCACGGGGCCGGGCTCTCGCCCAGCCTCGCGGGTAGGCGGGGGTGAGACCGGCCTGGCCTGGGCTCTCGCCCCGCCTCGTGGGCAGGCGGGGGGGGGGGGAGAACGGCCTGGCCTGGGCTCTCGCCCCGCCTCGCGGGGAGGCGGGGGCGAGACCGGCCTGACCCGGGTTCTCGCACAGACTCGCGGGCAGGCGGGGGCGAGACCGGCCCGGCCCGGGTTCTCACCCCGCCTTGCGGGTAGGCGGGGGCGAGACCGGCCCGGCCCGGGTTCTCTCCCCGCCTCACGGGCAGGCGGGGGTGAGACCAGCCCGGCCCGAGTTGTCGCCCCGCCTCGCGGGCAGGCGGGGGCGAGACCGGCCCGACCCGGGTTCTCGCCCCACCTCGCGGGCATGCGGGCGCGAGACCGGCCTGGCCTGGGTTCTCGCCCCGCCTCGCGGGCAGGCGGGGGCGAGACCGGCCCGGCCTGGGCTCTAGCCGCGCCTCGCGACTTGGCGGGGGTGAGACCGGCCTGGGGCTGGGTTCTCCCCCCGCCCTTGGACCCCTTTTTGGTCACCATTTTACCGTCTTACCCTCGGGGAGGAATTACCCCTTTACCCCTCAGCGTGGTTGTTTTCTATTGGCCCAAAGCCTTTTGGCCTTGGGGGCATTTCGGTCATTTTGGTCCATGTGGTTGGAAAAACCATAAATAGACCCTTAGGGGTGCCTTGGAGAGCATTGCTTCTTCACTCTCTCTTCATCCTCCAAGGCACCCTAGCTCAGCATTGGCTAGGGAGGGGGAGACCTCAAAGGTCTTCCGGGTGTGAGGTGGGACCTCCACGCTAGAGCCGAGGGTCTGTTCCTAGTTTCTTGAGCCTTTGGTCCGTGACATCCCCCTGAGTGTAGTAGGTGTGAGGTCACCCCTTTCAAGAGACCCTGAACTCCACAAGAGATCAAGTTTTTGGTTTCAACACTTTGATGCGGTGAGCGTGGAGAGTGACACTACAAGAAAAACTTTAAATAGCAAGGGGCTAAATCCCTTGCTAATTACTTAAATTCCTTGCTAATTTTATTTAGCAAGGAATTAAAAAACAAAAAAAATTTGTAGGTAAAATGCTCATAGCTAATTTTAGCAAGGAAATTATTCCTTCCTATTTTGCAAGGATTTTTAGGAAGGAAATTATTCCTTCCTAAATTAGTAAGAAATCTATTTTTATTGCTAATATTTAAATATTTGTAAATAATTTTGTATAAAAATAATAATATTTATATAATCAAAATATTTCAACTTTATTGACATTGCTGGGATTTGAACCCAGAAAGTTCTATACATTAAGACTCATTCAACCAATACTCCAAACATGTCAATTTGTTAGACGGATGAGATATTTTCTATATATATAAATATATAGCATATATGTATTATTATAATGTATATCCTTATATCTATACTTAATAAGCCTCATCTTTGTTCTCTCCGTCACGCGATGGAAATCCCCGAAAACCCCCAGCCGCCCGTATCCGCCACAGCCCCGTCAATCCGCCTCAAATTTCCCCCCACCGCTTCGCTCTTCAGGCGGCACGCACATCGCCGACTCGACGTATGCTTCTTCCGCTATTTGCCGCGTGCCTCACCCGGCGATACGTGCCCGCTCCGCCTTCTACCGTCGCGCCGCTGTCTCCGGTTCAACTCCATCTGATCGATCTCTCGCGCGTCCTCTCCCTCTCATCCCAAACCCTCGCTACTTCTTCCAAGGCTCTGCACCCTCTGTCGGTTCGGATGCTGTGAGTTTCCGATTCTGCAGTTCGAGAAGGCTCCGACTCTGTGAGTTCCCGATTCTCCACTTTCCTTCTCATTTCAAATTGTTTTTATGTTTTTTTGCTTTCGTTCCTCTTCTTTCATTTCGTTTCTGATTTTCTTACATTTAGCATATCCTTCATCTTTACGGCCGTCGATCAAGCCTTCACCACCGCTGACTTCTCCCCCCCGGTGCTCTTCCTCTCATCCCAAACTGCCGCTCCTTCTTCGCAGGCTCTGCATCATCCGTCACATCGGTGAAATCCCGGAAAACCCCTCGCACCTCTTCGTCCCTTGTCATCGTCCTCTTCGCCGCTTAGCACGCCGCGTATAGGAGTCCTCTGTCACGCCACTGATTTCGCAAAAACGCCGCTCCACCGCAACAGCTCTGCTGCCATATGTGAAATTCCTCATGTCGCCCTCCACCGCTTCATCCTGCCTCGCCCTCCACCGCTTCCTCCTTCCAGCGCAAAGTCCCGATTTCCGCTTTCGTTCTTCTCCAACCTGCGACGTTCTTCTCCAACCTACGACGTGTCATCGCCCATCGCCCTGTACGCCTCTTATCGAGCCGCGTTCCTCCTGCCTCGCCCTCCACCGCTTCCTCATTCCAGCGTAAACTCCCCATTTCGGGTTTCCTTCTTCTCCAAACTGCCACGTCTCCTCCACCGAAGTGAAATCCCACAAATCGTCCTTCCTCTGTGAAATAATTCCCACGCCCTTATCGCGGAAGTCACTCCACGCAGATGACAACTCGCAAAAGATCTACAAATGGCGGAAGGGTTCACTCTCGCGGAAGATCCACAAATGGCGGAAGAACGAACCGCAGGGCTCCAGATCTCACAGTCATTTCTTTCCTTACTACACCTTTCACACTCACATGTTTCCCTCTTCTTTGGCTTCTTTCTACAGATATTCACTCAACAACATCTCCCGGTACCCCCCCTCCCACACGACTCCTCGCAGAAGTTCGACAAATCCCGGAAGCCACTACTCAAACGACGCAATAAAAAATCCTCTCCTCCCAGCACCGCATCCCTTCCTCCCGCTAATCTCCTCAACTAGGGCAATGCCGTAAGTGATCGACATTGCGCTTCTCCCTCGCCATCCTGGGAATACCCCCGACTATCTCTGTCGCTGGAACTCAACACAACGATTTTTGCACCAATGGCGTTTCTCTCACTGTCGCTCCTCTCCTCTCCTCGCACGATCTCTCCCCACTACCCGCACAATATCTCGCCCGCAACATTTTCCTGCAGAATGCCGACTATGCAGGTTCTTCTCTTCGCTGCATTGCTCTTATTTTTTGAGCGGGGGTTATATTGGCTCTTATTTTTTGAGTCATGGATTTATGCAGGAATACTTTATTATTTTTCTTCGGCAAAATTCAACCTCCTCCATAGAGCCTCTGGATTCAGGTATGCATTCGTCTCCTACTCACTTTATAGCTATTGTTCAAACAGCTTTATTTGGGTTCTTTAACTATGCTCAAGCAATTTTTTTTTGCTTCATGCAACCTTCTTTCACTGTAAAGGACATGTACGATTCCTATTGTTTATAATCTCTACGTTGTTCAACAACACGCATTAAGCATGGATGTAGTTGCGTAGACAAAAATCCTATTTACATCATATACTTTATATGCATTCATTCATTCATTGTTTTTCCAACAAGCAAAACCGGTCTGATAACTTCACCCAAGCTATGTCATCTGGCTACTATTCTATATCAACAGTGTAAAGCTTCATTGGAGGTAAATGCTCAATAATCTCTATGATAAGTACATATGATCAACTTATGACTTTTTATAAATCCGTGCCTGATGTTTTCACAAATTCCATCCAAGGTCCTCCAAGATCGGAGCAAGTTCTTTCTATTTCCTTAGAGCATATCTAGGCATAGTTTTTAATACAACCAAATCAAAATTACAATGTAATAAATTATAAAGTTTACCTTGATTTTCGAGAATGATGATGATGAATGTATTCGACTTTAGATTTTCGTGTGCAGTTTTACATTGTTTAGCATTTTGAAGTTCTGTCTTCTTTTTGGTATTGCCATTACTGCCAATTGTTTCCATCTGTGCAAGCAAAACCCTCCTATCGCTTTTTTAGACGATGATGATGAGAATGATGCCTGATGTTTTCTAAAATATTATTTTTGTGTTGGCTTAATTAATTGAGGTGGTGAAGAAATTTTTTAGATCTGAAGAAATTTTTCACTTTTGGGTTGGCTTAATTCCTCTAAATTTTTGTTAGATATGAAAAATTTTCTCACCGCAACAACTCCATCTCTTTTTTGATCTGAAAATGTTATTGCATTACCACTGATTTTGAGTAACTTCTCAAATGTTTCTTTCCACATCTCTATTCTTCCTCCTCACTGGTTTTCTTCGCCCATTAATAAAATTTGCAGTCTTCTTCTCAAGATCTCTCAGGCTCTCTCATTTCTAAAAGATTCCTCACCACTTTTTCTGTTCTGACATTCACAATAACAAATCACGGCCACTATGTTTTTATTTATACAATGCTGTTTTTCTGGACTGAGAGAACCTTTGCTTCATTTAATAGTGATCTAAGGATACTCTATCAAGATTGAGAATTGGGAGTGCAACAACTGCACTTGGACGCCAACCACACTCCCAGTTTTTGAAAGTTGATGTCCAAGACAGTTTTTTCCTGACCTCACTGTTGGAAAACTATGACATTTTAGGTGGTATGTCATTTTATATGTTCAATCATTTTCATTTTTCCCAGTTGCTTTAGATTTGATGTTGAGTCTTTTTCCCAATCTTTCGATCCTTTGATTTGATATATTGCTTTGAGATTGATTTCTATTACTCTCTCAAAATCTTTTGTTCATTTACAAAGTCCTAATAGTACTTATTTTTTTAACTCTATTGGTTGCTTTCATTTTGAGTTTTTGAGCAGGACTTACAAACTTCATCGCCTTGATGTTGGTGCTGCCCCCAAACAATGTTGCCGCCCCTGAACAATGTCGTCTCCCACAAACAATGTCGACACCCATGAACAATTTTCCCGCCCACAAACAATAGAGCCGCCCACGACCAATGTCACCTCCTACGACCAACGTCGTCACCACGACCAATAACACCGCCCACGACACATGTTCCCGTAAACGACCATTAATGTCGTTGGTTTGCGAGCGAAGCCCGCTTGGTTGCGGGCGAAGCCCGATTTGACAATGTTCGAGAGCGGGCACTCCCGATGAATGTAGCCGCCCCCGAACAATGTCGCCGCCCCTACACATTGTCGTTGCCCCCGAACATTGTCGCCGTGCTGATAATAACTTTTTTGAAGAAGTATATGAGGTGAGATCTTAGTCATTTTTCTAAATAGTTAAGAAATTTGAACATCTGGTTGCTAATAGCTTAAGTTTGTTTTTTTATGATTTGAGTTACTTTTATGGAAGCCAGTGAAGGACTAATAAAACTGAGTACTCATCACATGGTTTCCTGGAAGTTCTTTCAAAACTTAATGTATTGCTATCAAGATTTCAAAAATTGTGAACACAGTTTTGAAATGGTAGAAGTTTATCACTGTTGTAGTTGTTATATGTTCACGGCGAAAGATAATAATCATAATACAATTGTCTATCAAATATAGAACACATGTAGAATTGATGTGATACTCATATTTTAAATTAAGGTTCTGATCAGATATCGATGTTCGATCTCTGCATTTTAAAGCCTAGAATTGTTGAACATAAGCAACTGCTTGGTCACGGCCAAAGTTCGTGATTTATCTTCAAACTACGACATGTTTGATTGCACTTTCATGTTTGAGGGATATATCTTTAAATTATTACGCATTAAAATTCATTTATTTACAATAATTTTTGACACTGCACTTTTATATGAGATAAGTTCACAGTGAATGGCTTAATTAATCTCCAATTATAATTTAAGGTATGCTTGAGCTGTTTATTTTTTGCAGGTAATAAAGTTGTTAATGTTCTCAATTTCTCTTTGCCACATTTTCAATGCAAGGTCCGTGCAAGCTCAAATATTCTTTCTTCTTATTAATTTGAAATATTACATGTGTTAAACCATAGTTCCTTTTAAATGCATGTATTTTATGTGTGCTGTGAGATATTAGTCAAGTAATTGATAGACATAACACAATAGACTCTGTGATGGGTGATTATAGGGTTCCTTATGAATGTAAAAGGAAGAAAAGAGTATCTACAAAGTATTTAAAGTTGCACTTTTCCAAAGACCATCTTCATGAGCATCTGTATATTCATTCCTACAATCAACAGGATTTTCTGATATCTGATAGTCATGGGACAGCTCCTAATAAGGAAATGCTTTCTTAGCCATTCACGATACTGCTTGGTCATCTTATTGCTCCCAGTTGGATTCTGACTCGAAAAACTTCCATCACCCTCTCTGTAAGTACACTCAAACCCTTTAATTCCACGTTCTTTACGGCTAGCATTCTATTGATAGAATAAATGGCTTCAAGCATCCGTTAGCCTACTGAAATCATCCTAACATGTAATTTATGTTCAGATTGTAGATTTTAACGTCTTATTTACTTGAGCCTGGTGGAGTAAATTTGCTTTCGTGCCCATGGATGCGGTCGTACTGTAAGTAAGCTTTGTTGTCTCATGATATATATATATATATATACACCAAAATTCTCTTTATACATTTCTATTGACGTGTTGTAAATGATACAATGCATTTTTATTTCAAATACCATTCACTAAAGCTATGTGGTCTCTACATTTCAAGATTGCACAACTTCAAACTTTGGAATATTATTTCCTCTAAAGATGCAAGTCATCATTTTCCTTGCTCCATTTCAGATTTGCTGTCTCATGATATCCTACCAATTGTGCAACATCACTTTTAATTTGTTTAAGATGCCTTGCTTTTTTTAATGTTTTTAATGATATATATAAGCTGAGCAATTTCATAATCATTATGTGCAGGCTAAGGCCTATACAAGTTCATAATCTTCTATGATTTTTTAATTTGACTTGCATTTACTCTTGAACTGCACAGTCAAAAATGACAAGCAAATAACATCACCCTATATATATGTGTCGGATAACTACCAAAAATTTTTATGGGAGTTAGCATAATTACAAGTCGCAGCTGTCTAACTTTTGAAATTACAAATATCTTATCTGCGAATTTACATTTCATAACATCCATGGACAATCAGAATAATTTTTCTTCGGAGGGCCGCGAGTGCCGGGTGCGGCGCCGAAGACCACCCGAAGCATCAACCACGGGCGAAGCCCGTGCGCAGGCGGGCGAAGCCCGCCTGGTGCGGCCGAAGGCCGCCCGAGAGCATCGAGCACGGGCGTAGCCCGTGCGAAGATGCTCGTATATAAATAAATATATAAATATATATATATTTCATTACATTATATATTCTCATATAATATATATTATATTATATAATATATTTTCTTATATAATTATAGGGGAGATATCAGTTGCGGGCATGATTGCGTGCGAGCGTACATGCGAGCGTACTGGCAGATAGCTTTGGGGGTCAAGGTACTCTCAAATCGAAAAGTGATCAACATGAAAGTTGTAGATCTCGGCTAGACGAAGAACTTTTATGTTGATCACTTTTTGATTTGGAGCCTTTTCGGCCCTCGATTTGGGCCCCGAAATGTAGAGCGGCGAGAGTGCTACAGTAGCAATCTCGCCGCCACAAATTTCGGGGCCCAAATCAAGGGCCAAGATTACTCCAAATCAAAAAGTGCTCAACATGAAAGTTGTTCGTCTCACCGATATCTACAACGTTTATTTTGATCACTTTTCTATTTGAAGTCATCTTGACCCTTGCCCGTACGCCCGTACGCGCGCACTAGATACTTCCCCATAATTATAATCTATACTAATTTATCAATAAATATATATTTAAAATATTTATAAAACTATATAAAGAAATTACTATATTATTAATTATTTAGTTGAATTTAAGATATTAATGCTCATTTATAAATATATATAAACAATAATTATATTTTACAAGAAGGAATAAAATTGGAAAAATATTTTCTTTTGAAAGTGAGAAGAAATTTTTTGAAAGAAAATTTTTGTTTCTTTACATAAATATTTAGCAACAAAAAAAATCGTTTCTATTTTGCAACGAAATATTTGCAACAAAATATTCGTTCATATTTTACCAACAAATATTCAGCAACAAAAAAATTTATTGCTATCTTTGCAATGAAAAAAATTTCGTTGCTATTTTTATAGGTAATGAAAAAATTGATTTACCTATCTAAATTTGATGCTAAATAGCAACGAAATATACGGTCTTCCTAATTTTCCTTGCTAATTGCTATTTTTCTTGTAGTGTGACCAGCACAAAAGATCTCAAGAGAGTGTCATGATTGGAGGTCAGGGAGGTAGTGATGATCTCGGCGAGCTCCCCAACCCAGGACCCTTTGTGGGGAGGCAAGAGTTCATGACCTCTATCCAGGGCATCATGGAGATACTGCGAAGCATTGCTCCTCAGGGTGGTAGCTCCACCCCGACCCCCCAGAAGTTAGTTCCCCCTCTCGACGAGCCGACTCCCAGGGGACTAGGTGAGGTGACCCCAGTAGGGGGAGAAGGAAGTGCACCAGGAAGAAGGCCAGAAAAGGAGAGGATGGGAGATGAGGTCGAGCGAGACCTCATCGACCGGGAGTTGTTCTCTAGCCTGGCGAGTGCCAACCTCCCAGGCGAGCAGGTCGCGCGAGTGGAGGTGGCGAGACCACCCCTTAGGGGGTCACCCTTCAGCGAGCTGATCATCTCAGCTCCCGTTCCCGAGGGGTTCAGAGATCCAGACATGACTTACTATACCGGGAAGGATGACCCCGTCCAGCATCTGTAGTGGTTCGAGGATGCCGTCTCCATCAGGCCGATGACGGATGCCTTCAAGTGTCGCCTCTTTGCGATCACGTTGAAGGAGAAGGCAAGGGACTGGTTTCATCAACTCCCTCTGAGGTCGATCTATGTGTTCGAGGACTTGAGCCAGAGCTTTCAGCTTCGCTTCTCCACCTCCAAGAAGAGGAAAAGGAGTCCAGAGTCCATCTTCCTAATAAGGCAGGGGGCCGAGGAGTCGCTGGTCCGTTACGTTGACAGGTTCCAAGAGGAGATCCTGAAGGTCCAGGAGATGCCAGGGTATGCCCTCCAGATGGCATTAACGGTGGGGTTGCGCGAGCGGTTCTTCAAGATGAGCCTGACTCGAAAGTCCCCCCTTTCTTTTGAGGAGCTGATGGAAAGGGCAGCTGAGGATATAGCCATGGAGGCGGCCAACCCGGCATTTGTCAAGAAGTTGGCAAAGCTAACAGAGATGGAGTCAAAGGAGCAAGGTGGCTCAAGACATCAGGAAGGAAGAAGGAGATAGCATCGAAGAGCTCAGGAGGGTCCAGAGCCAGGTTGGAGACAGCAGAGAGGACCCGTTCAGGGTCCGGAAAGAGGTTACGTCCAAGATGGGGGGAACTTTCATGGGGGCCAAGGGAGGTTCAACTTCCAGAAGCAAGCCCCTAGGCAGCTCCTACCCCCACCACAGCAAACGATGGAGATTGGTCGAAGGGAGAGGAGGAACCGCCAGGGAAGGAGAAGGGTCAGGGTAGGGTTACCGTACTGTGACTTCCACCAGGTGAAGGGGCACGCCACAACTTCTTGCCCCGAGTTCCTGGAAGTGAGGGGGGCGAGAGGCCCTGCCCAACCACAACCACCAGTGCGGGTTGAAGAGGTTCTGCCCAGAGAAGGGGGGATGACGTGTGTGAGGACTGGGTCGATGTCGGACCCCGAGGCGGTATAGCAGTAATCCATGGTGGAGTGTGGATCGAGGCCACTCGGAAGGCAAGCTTCCATGTCATGTACCGACGGAGCGTCGCCTCGACATCCCAGACACTGCCCTAGGAGGAGAAGATCACCTTCTCGGGGAAGGACCTGCCAGATCATGAGGATCCGTTTTGCGATGCGCTGGTCATCCAGACGGCAATCGAGGGCTACACCGTCTCCCGAATCTTGGTTGACAATGAAAGCTCCGTCAACGTTGTTTTCAAGAAGGCGTTTGCCGAGATGAAGGTAGAGCCAAGGAGGGTGTTGGCCTCGGACGGACCCCTGTTCGGATTTTCAGGGAAGAGGAAGGAGGTAGAGGGTGGAGTATGACTCCAAGTAAAGTTGGGAGGGACTTCAAGGAACTGCCAGTTCGTCATTGTTAACGCTCCAAGCAGCTACAATGTCATCTTCGGAAGGCCCCTCATCAACGCCTTTCGTTGTGTGCCGTCTTCTTTCCACAAATGCCTCAAGTTCAGCTCAGGAGGGATCCAGGTCAGAGTCAAGGGAGACTCCAGGATGACAAGGCATTGTTATGTCACGACCGTCAACACCATCTCTTGGTTGGCTAAGGCAGAGGAGATGGAGAAGGTCATGAAGAGCTTGAGCAAGATGGAAGTGTCCGAGGAGAAGGAAGCGGAGGACGGCCATCATGCCTAGGCCCCCTGAGGGTGCCTCGCCTTATGGAAGTTTTTTCTTTTTCCTTGTCATGTAACAAGTGCTACCCCTGACCAGCTAAGTCAGGGGACCATGTAACTCATATTTTCCCCGTTTGAGGATGTAGGATTTGGTAAGGTTTGATTGAGATGCCTAGTCCTTTTGCTCCGAGATGGTCCCGCTGCCCAGGCTCTCACTAGCTGGGGCAGGGCCGGTGGTACCTCTCGTGGATACCTAGTTATCTCACCTCGAGATGGATTTCACTGTCAGGCTCTCACTAGCTGGCAGGGCAGGTTGATCTCTCGGAGGGTGGGTAGGTCTCACCTCGAGATGCATTCCTCTGTCAGGCTCTCACTAGCTGGCGGGGCAGGTTGATCTCTCGGAGGGTAGGGTAGGTATCACCTCAAGATGGATTCCGCTGCTAGACTCTCACTAGCTGGCAGGGCATGTTGATCTCTCAGAGGGTGGGGTAGGTCTCACCTCGAGATGGATTCCGCTGTCAGGCTCTCACTAGCTGGCAGGGCAGGTTGATCTCTCAGAGGGTGGGGTAGGTCTTACCTCGAGATGGATTCCGCTGCCAGGATCTCACTAGCTGGCAGGGTAGGTTGATCTCTCAAAGGGTGGGGTAAGTCTCACCTCGAGATGGATTCCGCTGCCAGGCTCTCACTAGCTGGCAGGGCAGGTTGATCTCTCGGAGGGTGGGGTAGGTCTCACCTCGAGATGGATTCCGCTGCCAGGCTCTCACTAGCTGGCATGGCAGTTTGATCTCTCGGAGGGTGGGGTAGGTCTCACCTCGAGATGGATTCCGCTATCAGGATCTCACTAGCTGGCAGGGCAGGTTGATCTCTCGGAGGGTGGGGTAGGTCTCACCTTAAGACGCTGCATTTTTCCTGTATTGTTATAAAATGCCACAAAGTAGTTGTGATCTAACATTTGTTACTCGTGGCTTTAGATATTGGAAGGATAAAAGTATTCTTGAGAAGCATATTGGCAAGCATGATAGCGATCACAATGCTTCAAAAAATTTATGTGAACATTTGATGAATCAAAAACAGAGCATTCAAATAGTTTTTGCGAAGCAAGAAGAAACTCAAACTGTTGAATACCGTGCACGATTAAACGCCTCCATCGAGCATGTTTGTTTTCTATTGCGACAAGGATTGTCTTTTCATGACCATAATGAATCTGATAAGTCTCTAAATAAGAGATTTTTTTGCAGTTTTTGACCTCAAATAACAGTGATGTCAAAGCCGCAGTCTTAAAAAAATGCTCTAATTATTTATCAATTAATACCTCCAAAAATTCAAAAAATATTATTTTTGCAATTGCAAGTGCAACAACATGAGAAATAATAAAGGACATTAGACAAGATTATTTTATTATTTTAATGGATGAATCTCGTGATATCTCAAATAAAGAACAAATATCTATTGTTTTGAGATATGTGAACAGAAGAGGCAAGATTATTGAGAAATTACTTGGTTTTGTTCATGTTTCAGATACTATAGCTTTATCACTCAAACTTGTTATTGATAAACTATTTGCAAAATATAATTTAAGGCTCTCATGACTTCGAGGACAAGGTTATGATCGAGCAAGCAACATGCAAGGTGAATTCAATGGTTTAAAAATCTTGATTATGAATGAAAATAATTCAGCCTTTTATATTCATTGTTTTGCTCACCAACTACAATTAGTATTAGTGACAGTCGCAGAGGGATATCCTGAGATAGCATATCTTTTTTCGTACATTACCTATGTATTAAATGTTGTTGGTGGCTCTTGAAAAAAACATGATTGTCTTAGAGTTTTGGAAATTAAAAGAGTTGCTAAAGAAATAAACTGTGGTGAGTTAGAGAGTGGGAGAGGGCTCAACCAACCACTTGAAATTAAGATCGCATGAGATACAAGGTGGAGTTCGCATTATGATACTGTTTTGAATTTCATTCGCATGTTTTCATCTATTGTACATGTTTTTGAAATTATTACCCGGGACGGACCTGATGGAAATCAAAAGGGAACTGTAAGTAGTCTTTTGAAAAAAATTCAGACATTTGATTTTATGTTTCTCTTAAATCTGATGAAAAATATTTTATCAAAGATAAATGAATTTTTTAATGCACTGAATTTTGTTAAAATATTAAAACAATTGTTATTTAATATGAGAAATATTGATGTTCATTGGGAGACTTTCATCATTCAAGTATCATCGTTTTGTGAAAAACAAAATATAGATATTCTAAACATGGATGACAAATTTTATACAGTAGAGAGATCAAAATGCATTGTACGAGACATTACAAACTATCATCATTTTCAAATTGAGATTTATAATACTGTGATTGATTGGATGCTGAATGAGTTAAATGATCGATTCAATGAAGTAATTACTGAATTACTTCTTTGTGTTGTATATCTTGATCCTAGTAACCAGTTCAGTTATTTCGATAAGGAGAAGTTGATTTAGCTTGCAAAATTTTACCCATGTGATTTTACTTCACTAGACTTACAGTTACTTGATGGTCATCTAGATATAAATATATTAGACGTGCAGTCTAACAAGACATTCTCACAAGTTAAAGGTATCAGTGAGCTTCTAGATAAATTAGTGGAGCTTAAAAAGCACGATGATTCCCAATTGGTTTATCGACTTTTAAAATTGGCTCGTGTTTTACCGGTTGCAACTGTCAGCGTGGAAAGAATGTTTTCTACTATGAAAATTATAAAGTGTTGTTTGCGAAATAGAATGAAGGATAAATGATTGTCTAATAGTTTATATTAAGAAAGATATTGTGGACACAATTACAAATGAAAAATTTATTATGCGTTTCAAGAATATGCATATGCGAAAAGTTGCTCTCTAATATGTAAGTTCTTTTGGAAACTTCAATATTATAAGTTTTTTTATTTATCTAATGTCATTTGTAATAAAAAAATTTCATTTATACTTAATTTTCTTTAGTGTTCGGGTTTGAAAAAAATTCTGGGTCCGCCACTGACGACAACTACGACGCTCTTCCTTCAGAAATGTCGTAACTTCGACGCAACTCACATATCACAACTTTGAGGAAAAAGAGGTGAGATCTTCACGGCCGAGCTCTCGGATCCACACTCCTTCAATTCGCTAGCTGCCACTTATGCATAGATCTTGTGGAAGGGTTGATCCGCTCAAAGTATTCTACAATACCTCATCTATGTATGGAATGAGTATTTATAGTACTTCCAGCGTAGAGCAAGACCCTAGTATGACACGAACCCGTTAACCTATTCCGAGTCGGCCTCGACACGTGCGGACATATAATTAAATAACCTAACAATCTCCTCATATGTCCGTCGTGAACCCAAACTTCGGATAGAGGGTGGTTTGTGCAAAGTTCAACCAACTGTAAATCATACACAACCGTGTCCAACACCTGTTTCAAACAAATTAGACTTAAGCACAGAATAATATGCACGCATAACTAAGATGAAACTCAGCTGCAACACAGAATAGTCTCAGGTATAACAAGACACAGACCCAAAACGTCTGTTGTCCCAAACTGTTGAAGTTGGTGACCGGGCGGTCTGTCTTGGCGGGTTGAAGACCGCGCGGTCTGGCGGTTTGACTCACCGGCTTGTAAACCGGGCGGTCTAGCGATCTTCACAGGCGACCTCTCTGCTTCTCTTGTTGTAGCCGTGCGGTTAGCCCTTCTGTCTAACCGCGCGGCTTGTGCGGTTTACTTTGTATAGTCCGCTTAGCTTGTAAATTTTTAGTCCCACATCTCTTATTTGTATTCTCTCATCTCTCCTCTATTCTATATAAGGGAGGGCATACCTTTGTAATAGTTATCTTTTTTGGATAATAAAATTTCAATTATTCAAAAGTTTATCTGCTTGTTCTCTCTTTTTCGCTACTTTCTAACATGGTATCAGAGGACACGGTCAATTCCTCCTGATTCTGTGCGCTCTCTGTTGTTCGCGGCTTGTTTTCCGCTTTCTGCGACCTGTCTCGCGGCTTGCATTCTCTTCTGTCCGCTACCCTGTTCGAGCGGCTTGTTTCTGTCCGCTGCCCTGTTCGCGCGGCTTGCTTCTTCTTGGTTCTCTTCTCCTACTGCTATTCGTCGCAGCGACCTGTTTCCCTGTCGCCGCGCTCCTTGCTCTTTCTTGCCTCTCCGACTTCCTAGTCTTTGCGGCTTGTCTCTACTCGCTGCGGACTTCTTCTCCCTGTCTGCTTCTGCTTTCCCCTTATCCGCTTGTCCCTATACTCGCGGTTTGCTGCTGTGATCTGCCTGACCGTGCGGGTTGTTCCTTTCTCACCCGCATCTTGGTCGCGGTCACCTGCTCTTCTCCTCTCTTCTGTTCGCTCGGCCTTTTCAGTCCGCGCGACCTCTTCCCCGTTGTGCCTTTGCCCTCTTGCTAGCCGCTACTGTTCGCGCTCTACTTGTTGTTGCCTTCTACCCGCTCCTGCTTGCTAGTCGCGTCGGCCTCATCTTTTGCCGTGCGACCTGTTCTCCTCTGTTCGCCCGACTTTTTCAAGTCGTGCGACTTCTTTCCCTCTGCTTTGCTCTGCTTCTTGGTAGCGGCCTTCCTAGCCGCCCGACCTGTTTTCTGTTCGCTCGGCTTGGTGCTCTTTTCTCTTCTCGCGGCTTGTTATTATCGTCGCGACTTGCTCCTCTCTTGCTTCCATGGCTTTCCCCTCCTCCAGCCTGTCTGCCTCTGTGGTCACCTCTTCTGGTAGTGCTCATGTTGTTACTCGCGGAAGATGGCTAATCGACTCTGGTGCAACCAATCATATGACAGGCAATCCCCAATGTTTCTCTCTTCTTGACACACATGCTCAGTTGCCCACGGTCATTGTTGCTGATGGATCTCCCTCCCCGATCCATGGGACGGGCATGGTTCAAGTCACTCCATCTCTCTGCCTGGCTGATACCCTATATGTGCCCAAGTTTCCGTGCAATTTATTATCGGTTACTTCTTTATGTAAGCAACTACGGTGTTCTGTCATATTCACCCCTAGCTCTTGTGCTTTTCAGGATCCGGACTCCCAACGGACGATTGCTACCGGGACTGAGAGTGGTGGCCTCTACTTCCTCGACAACGTTTCTGCTCTATCCGCCTTCTCCTCCTCCTCTACAGATCTTCTCCAATGGCATCTTCGCCTTGGACATGCTCCTCCCCGAATTCTCTCCCAGCTCCTGCCGCACCTCCCTCCTCATCATCCTCCTCTAAACTGTGATGCATGTCAACTTGGCAAACATCACCGCTCATCCTTCCCACCAACGCAAAGTCCGGGCTCTTCCCGTCCGTTCGACCTCGTTCACTCTGACATATGGGGTCCCGCTCCTAACCTCACCATCGGTCGGGGTAGTTCCTATTTTGTCACCTTCATTGATGATTTCTCTCGATGTACGTGGGTATATCTTCTCAAAGATCGCTCCGAGCTATTCTCTGTTTGGACCTCCTTTTATTCTATGGTTAAGACTCAGTTTGATACGTCTATTAAACTCCTTCGTTCAGACAATGCTAAGGAGTATCTTAGCCACGACTTCTCCTCCTTTTGTATTCACCATTGTGTTCTTCGTCAAACAAGTTGTGTCTACACCTCACAACAAAATGGGGTGGCGGAACGCAAAAACCGTCACCTCCTTGATGTCGCTCGCACTATGATGACTCAAATGCATGTTCCTCGCTTCTATTGGGGCTATGCTGTCCTCCTCTCCTGCTATCTCATCAATCGCCTTCCCTCCACAGTTCTCCACGGTGCTACCCCCTTCTCCATTCTTTATCCGGACAAGGATCCCTTTCCTCTTGCTCTGCACATCTTTGGGTGCACCGCTTTTGTGCACTCTCCCGCTGCCACCCGTGATAAACTCTCACCACGTGCCACCAAATATGTCTTTCTGGGCTACTCTCCCACTCAGAAAGGATATTGCTGCTTTGACCCTGTTACCCGCAAGCAATTTGTCTCTGCGGATGTCACCTTCTTTGCCAATGCCTCTTACTTCTCTCCCGCTTCCTCTTCTACTCCTCCTGATCCTCCTTCTCATACCAACCCATCCATTCCCTCTGCTCCCACTGATGTTCCGCTCTCTCCACCCACTCCACCGTCTTCCCCATCCTCATCATCTCCACCCTCTACTCTGCTTTCTCCCTCCACTCCGCTGCCATCTCTCTCTACTCCCGGGCCAGCTCTCTCCACCTCGGATACTCCGGATACTGAGGCACCTGCTGACCTGGATCTCCCGGTTGCTCTTCGCAAAGGGGTTCGGGCTTGTACCCAACACCCGCTTGCTGCAGTTGTTTCCTACGATCGTCTTACCCCTGCTCGCCGAGCTTTTGCACTGGCTATCTCGGCTACTGCCACCCCTCGTTCCTATCAGGAGGCCCTTGCTATTCTCCACTGGAAGCTGGCCATGGATAAGGAAATGGCGACCCTCACGGAGCGGGGTACATGGACTCTTGTTCCTCCTCCCTTCGGTACTGATGTTGTTGGCTGTCGCTGGGTCTTTGTGGTCAAATTTTGGCCCAGACAACACTGTGGATCGGTATAAGGCTCGCCTTGTTGCTAAGGGATTTACTCAGACCTATGGGGTTGATTACTTTGACACCTTCTCCCCTGTGGCTCGTCTCAGCACTATCCGGGTCCTTCTCTCTGTGGCCGTCAATCGGGATTGGCCGATTTCTCAGCTGGACGTCAAGAATGTCTTCCTTTATGGTGATCTTCACGAGGCCGTTTACATGAAGCAACCTCCTGGGTATGTTGCTCAGGGGGAGACACGAGTATGCCGGCTGCAGAAGGCAATTTATGGCCTCAAGCAGAGTCCTCGAGCTTGGTTTGACAAGTTCAGCGGCATTGTGGCGGTTGTTGGTTTTGTGCGAAGCTCTGCTGATCACTCTCTCTTTATTCGCAAAACTCCTTCTAGGCTGGTTGTTCTTGCTGTGTACGTCGATGATATTCTTCTCACTGGCGATGACCAGAAAGGGGTAGCCCTGACAAAGCGACATCTTCGCCAACATCTGATCACTAAAGATATGGGCTCTCCAAAGTACTTTCTGGGGATCGAACTCTCTCGGAAGCCCGACTCCTTAGTTCTCTCTCAGCGTAAGTATGCCCTTGATCTTTTAAAAGAGGCAGGATTAACTGGAGCAAAACCTGCCCGATGCCCCATGGCTACTGGGGAGGAAAAAACCTGGACAGATGATTCGCCTCCTCTTTTAGATAGTTCGCGGTACAGGCGTCTGGTTGGTAAGCTCATATATCTCACAGTGACCAGACCCGACATTTCCTATACTGTGGGCAAGGTGAGTCAATTCATGCAAGCGCCTAGGGAGTGTCATCTACAGTCCGCCTTGCAGATCTTGGAGTATGTCAAAGCAGCGCCTGGGAAAGGATTACTTTTTCAGAAGAATGGTCATCTGAGGATTGAAGCCTACTCAGATGCAAGTTATGCTGATGACAAAGGGGATCGCAAGTCAACCTCAGGTTTTTGCACCTTTGTTGGGGAAATCTGGTGAGCTGGAAGAGCAAGAAGCAGTCTGTTGTCTCCAGGTCCAGTGCAGAAGCTGAGTATCGCAGTATGGCGTCAACCACTTGTGAGTTGAAATGGTTGCGGGCTCTCATGCTAGATTTAGGAGAGGTGTACAACCATCCTCTACCTATGTTCTGTGATAACAAGGCCGCCATATACATCTCCAAAATCCGGTATTCCATGAAAGAACAAAGCACATTGAGGTTGACTGCCATTTCATTCGTGAAGAGATTTTAAAAGAACAAATTTGCACTCTGTTTGTCACGTCTGATAAAGAGCTGGCTGACATCTTCACCAAGCCAGTTTCCGCCTCGTTTTTGCATGTTTGCGACAAGCTGGGCATGATTGATATATATGCTCCAGCTTGAGGGGGAGTGTTGAAGTTGGTGACCGGTCGGTCTGTCTTGGCGGGTTGAAGACCGCGCGGTCTGGCGGTTTGACTCACCAGCTTGTAAATCGGGCGGTCTAGTGATCTTCACAGGCGACCTCTCTGCTTCTCTTGTTGTAGCCGTGCGGTTAGCCCTTCTGTCTAACCGCGCGGCTTGTGCGGTTTACTTTGTATAGTCTGCTTAGCTTGTAAATTTTTAGTCCCACATCTCTTATTTGTATTCTCTCATCTCTCCTTCATTCTATATAAGGGAGAGCATACCTTTGTAATAGTTATCTTTTTTGGATAATAAAATTTCAATTATTCAAAAGTTTATCCGCTTGTTTTCTCTTTTTCGCTACTTTCTAACACAAACAAACAGAGAGCTAATAGTCCAATCAAACAGTGCATAAAATAAGAGCTAAACAATGCTCTGATCAGAAGTAGCAAAAGATAAACTAAAACACTCTAAAACTCATCATCCAGAAGATCATCCTGATCTGGATCCCAGTCAACCAGTGCTCCTCCTATCCCAGCAATCCCTGCAATTTCAACAGAGAATTTCATTTCAGAATGAATTCTATCCTTTGCAAATTTGCAAATATCTAGTTCTTACAAAAAAAGAACTTAGTATTAAACTTTTAATTTGGCTGGGAGAACACGTTCACAGAGTATTATAGTTTTACCTCAGAACCTGATATCTGTTTCAACTGAAACGATTTCAGACTTTTGGACACCGCAGCTATATCTGTGATCCTATATGGAATGTCACGGTTACTGCCCTTCTAAAGTTAATTGGAACTCATCAAGTTTGGAATGGAACCAATCTCCAGAAGAAGAGATAAGACCAAGTCAGATTGTGTTATCAAGTTTGGAATAACACTCTCCTCCAAGGCAAAAGCCGAATCCAGGTGAAGTTGTTAGCATCAAGTTTGGAATGAAACAACTTACCAGATCCGAACTCAGCAACCAAGAGCATCAACGGAACACAACATGCTTGCTTGACAAAGGAAATCAGAATAATCAAAACTTCCGGACAAAGGCTGAACTGAATCACCTATCGCTGAACTAAGGCCGAACTAAATCGCCTTTAGTCTCATTTCCCCCACAGTTTTGATTAGACGATCTTTTGACATTCCTTTCGTCAATGGATCAGCCAGGTTATCCTTTGAACGTACATCGATTAAAGTGATAATTCCTTATTCTTTCAGATAATTCAACAAGGCATGTCTCAGTCGTACATGTCTCCTCTTAGTATTATAGAGGGTATTCTTAACGACTTGAACTGCTGCTTGATTATCACAATACAAGCTCAACGAGTTGACTTGTAACTTAGACAAGGGAATGTCTAGAATCAAGTTCCTGATCCAATCTGCCTCTTCACCGGCCAAGGCTAAGGCAAACAACTCAGCTTCCATAGACGATAATGCTATACAGGTCTGTCTTTTGGATTTCCAAGTAATAGCAGCTCCACCCAAAGTGAATATATATCCACTGATGGACTTGTTGTTCCCGACTTCTGAACACCATGACGCATCAGAATGTCCCTCCACAGAAGGTGGGTAACCAGTATAGCACAGAGCATAATCTTTAGTACCTTTCAGGTACCTCAGCAGCCTATCTAGGGTTTCCCAATGCTCTTTGCTTGGATTACTAGTAAAACGACTTAGCATGCTAATCGAAAAAGCAATGTCTGGTCTAGTATAACTTGTGGCATACATGAGACTACCAATTATTTTGGAATATTTGACTTGATCAATGCTGGTCTCTACGTTAGGACTCAACTTCACATTATGATCAAATGACGTCTCAATCGGCCTACAGTTAACATATCCCCAGGTAGAAAGAAGTTGCTCAATATAATGAGTCTGACTAAGAGTAACTCGACCTTTGTCAACTCTAACCTTCATACCTAATAGGGTATCCACAGGACCAAGGTCCTTCATGTCAAAAACTTCTGCCAGAGTGGATTTAATATCCCTAACTACAGCAAGATTAGACCCCAAAATCAACATGTCATCTACATATAAGCATATGATGACTGTCAGATTTGACAATGAGCGGTGATAAAGGCATTTATCTGAGAGACTAGACTGAAATCCGAGGCTCTTTACCACCTGGTCAAACTTCATGTGCCACATCTTAAGCGCTTGTTTAAGCTCATAGTTTGATTTATCCAATTTGCACACTTTATCTTTTAGATCTTTCTGCACATAACCTTCAGGTTGTGTCATGTAGATCTCTTCATCAAGCTCTCCATTTAAGAAGGCTGTTTTCACATCCATCTGATGAACTATAAAGTTCTCGATAGACGCTAAGGCCAGAAGAATCCTGATAGTTGGCAGGTGACACACAGGTGAATAAACATCAAAGTAGTCTATTCCCCCCTATTGTTTATAACCTTTAGCTACGAGACGCGCTTTATACCTGGCTATAGACCCATCACTATGTAGTTTCTTCTTCAACACCCACTTGCATCCTAGGACTTTAGCGCCTTTCGGCAAGTAAAGTAGATGTCAAGTATTGTTATGCAACAGCGAGTCCATCTCATCATCAATGACTTCTGCCCACATCAACGAATCTCTAGATCTCATTGCCTCCTGGTAGGAGAATGGATCATCCTCTAAGTGGTAGGTGACGAAATTCTCACCAAAGTTCTTAGGGATTCTCTCTCTTGTAGATGCTCTAAGTGGAACCGTTTCCACCTCTATAGGTTGGGGAGCAGTGCCAGAAGGGCCAGTTACAGGTTCTACGATAGATTCTGAAATCATATCATTAGACCCGGAAACAGGCAAACCATGATCCTTGACAAATTTATCTTCAAAGAATATGACATCTCTAGACTCTATCACGATATTCGTGGATAGATCGAAAAATCTGTCGGCTGCACTATCTTCTGCACTACCTAAATATACGCATGTGGTCGTCCTAGGTCCCACCTTAGGCCTCTTAAGGTCTTGTAATCGCACATATGCGATACAACCCCAAGTCTTTAAAGTATCGTATCTACAAGGATGACCGTGCCACAGCTCATACGGGGTAGCAGTGAGCTGAGAATGAGGCACCCTATTCAGAATGTGATTTGCAGCACGAACTGCTTCTCCCCAAAAGGAATTAGCCATGCCAGCTGTTAGGAGCATAGAGTTCAACATTTCTGTCAAAGTTCTATTCTTACGCTCGGCAACACCATTTGACTGGGGTGAGTAAGGAGCTGTGGTTTCAAGAATTATTCCCTCAGAGGAACAAAATTCCTTGAACCCAGAAACAGTATATTCTCCTCCTCGATCACTTCTAAATCTCTTAATTTTCAGGTTCAACTGATTTTCTACACGAGACTTAAAGGTCTTAAACGTCTCAAAGGCTTTATCTTTCGATTTTAACAGATACACATGACAATATCTTGAAAAATCATCTATGAATGTAATCAGATACTTCCTTCCCCCTCTAGTGACGTGGCTACGAAAATCATAGAGGTCTGAATGTATCAACTCAAGAAGTTTCGTGCTCCTAGAAACCGATTTGAATGGCTTTCTAGTGATTTTGGTTTGAGCACACACCTCACACTTGTCAAATAGAATCGATAGATCTAAGGGAATGTTATGACTCTTCGCTAGATCTAGCATTTTCTTATAGTTCACGTGTACAAGTCTGTTATGTAACAACTTAGGATCAATAAGGTTCGAACTTATTTGGTTAATGCTATCGTTGTTTAGGCTAAGTCTATACATTCCGTTGATCAGATATGCACACCCAAAATAAAGTGAATTTACCGTTAATGTCATTCTACCATTTTGAGTTGTGAAGGACATCCCAGCCTTATCTAACGGACTCATTGAAATCAAATTTTAAGTTACAGATGGAACTACTTTAACATTATGCAGAAAAAGAGTTTTACCTGATGAGAGGACCAGCTCGGCTGTCCCAGCATGGGTCACCTCGGTCTCTCCTCCATTGCAGTTCTCCACCTTCTCCTGGACCGCCTTGACGTCAGCAAGTAACCCTCTGTCATTCGTCACATGACAGGTAGCACCGCTATCAAGCCACCACTCAAAGGACGAACTGCGGTGACTGCTCCCGATCATAGCCACGAAGGACTTGGGATCTGAGGCATCAGCCAGCATGTTTGCCACATTTTGAGGGGCATCCTCCTTTTTCTTCTTAGGAGCCTTGCACTCAGCCGCCCAGTGTCCCCACTTGCCGCAGTTGTGGCACTTGCCCCTCTTCCTTTTGAAAGAGGGCTTTTTAGGCGCCAACTGTGCAGAGGCTTCACCTTTGGGTGCTGGTGGCTTCCTTCGAGGCTTGCTGGGTCGAGAAATTAAGTTAACAGCCTGTGAGGACTGACCAACCTGTTCCAAGCTCTTACCAGCAATGTTTTGATCCTCGATATGAATGAACCTTTTGAGTTCATCCAATGCGATCTTTTCCTTCAGTCTGTGCATTTCAGTCTTGAAGGTCAACCACTCAGGAGGTAGCTTGCTAAGAATCAGACATACAAAGAGATTATCAGAGATGTCGGACTTATCGTCCGCCAACTTGAGACGCAGACTCTCTAGTTCAATTATTTGAGAGGTGATTGACGAGTTTAAATTGAATTTTGAAGTGAAGAGTCTCTCCCCAAGGAGAGTCCTCGACAACCTCTCTTCCTTCTAGAAGTGCGCATTCAAGCGATCCCAAATCTCCTTTGTAGTCTTATGACTGTTGTAGGTCAGGGCGAGTCTAGGGTTCAGAGAATTTAAGAGGTAGTCCCTGCAGAAGTCTTCATCTTTTCTCCACTGAAGTTCGTTCACGTCCTCTTCGGTAGTGGCAAAATCACTCAGGGCCGTGTAAAAAATCTCACGTTCCTTCATACCAAGTTGGACGTGCAGCATCCAAGCGTGGAAGTCGGAAAGATCGAACGACTGAAGCTTGACGATGTCGTAGGAGGAAACCTTCGACATCTCGCTAAAGCTAGACTAGTAAACAACCAGAAAGAAGTCACTTGAGCCGCGTAGAGATAAGGCGTCGGTCTTCGGATCCAATCTAGAAATTGTGTTTGTTTGCTCCTCGTCGGCTAAGCACGGTCGCTGCGAGACAAGTTCCGAGCAACCGAAACTCCACAAATGCACACAAATCTGCTACCAATAGTCACTTGGAGGACTTCTGATCTGGATCGAAGAGAGGAATAACCACTGAATTTCCTCTTGAACACTCTAATAGGTGATGCTGATCCCAAGTATGAGAACAACGCCAAACTCTCATGTGACCAAGAACTTCAATCAACCCTCCCTTATACAGGAAAATCAAATTGCTGACAGAGATAAATTCTCCTCGGATCTCTTCCGTCAATAGCAGAATGGAAGGATTTCTTCCTAGGCCTGCAAATGGCTGAGCAGCACAGGAATAGGAGAAGGAAACCAGATCTGAGCAGCAATGATTTCAGCCTGCGACGGAGCAAAAAACTGCAGAAAAAAATGGCGACAATGATGTTTCCTCAGAGCAATCAGTGACAGGAAACTCCCCCTATTCCAGATCTTGTGACCTGAAGCAGTAGCGGAAGACTCCTCTCGATCTGCAGAGAGGAACAGCAACAGAGAGGAGACCCTAAAATCCCAGCGACGGGGAAACCTCCATCAGCTAGATCTGAGGCGGCGAAAAACTCCAACAATTTGCGAGTCTTTTCTTTCGATCGGGAACACCGGCGAGAGCGCTAGAACCTTTCTCGATCTGGCAAAGACGCAGCGTGCGGTGGCACCACGCACAACCAGCGACCGAAACAACGAAGAGATTAAGAACAGGACTTGATCTCCAGATCTGGAGGACAAAATTCCTCTTGTTCTCGATCGGCGACGCCAGAATGCACAAAGGAGCGGTACATTCGCGAACTCGCAGAACACCGGGTAGATTTGCGAAATCGGGAAGCAGAGAGCGACAGCCAAATCGTGAATCGCAGAACACCGCGGAGGCTTCGCGAACTGGATGGCGTCGTCGGAATCAAAGATCGGTTACAGATCTCGCGAAGAAGAGCGGATCGGGATCGGGAACTCGCCGAACGACAGAGCAGCGGGGTGCGGCGGAATCGCGAAGAACGCCAGAGCGGAAACCCTAGCGGAGTGGAATACTTTGAGAATGTGGAAGGGTTGATCCGCTCAAAGTATTATACAATACCTCATCTATGTATGAAATGAGTATTTATAGTACTTCCGGCGTAGAGCAAGACCCTAGTATGACACGAACCCGTTAACCTATTCCGAGTCGGCCTCGACACGTGCGGACATATAATTAAATAACCTAACAGATCTAATGCAATTTCTTTCATACATAACTTCCCTTTTAAACGAAAGTGGTGTGCTGAGATTTGCTTCCTTCACCACTTGTTTATATTTTATTATCACACATGAGCTGCGTGAGATATATTAAATTCTACTTTTTTTTCTTAGGTTTTTGATTTGGACATGAGAATGATATATTATTATATATATCATATAATAATATATATTAAAATCTCAAGTTTTGAGTGGTCGTCCCATAAATTTTTAAATCTTAAATTTAGCATGAGAAGACATCTTAAATAAAATTTCTCAAGAATTAAATTTACAAGCTCGCGACTAGCAAGCCTGCTGGTTTTTTGTTTATTGGATGAGAACCGCACCCAAAATGAGCTATTGTTCGTGAACACCCAACCTCCCCGAAGGAATTTCATCCACCTTTATGTTCAAAACTAGTTTTCCTTTTTAATGGAGGTCACAATCGTTGTCATGACTAGGGCTAGGGCTGAGCATATTATTCGAAACTCGAAAGTCGCTCGCAAATCATTCGAAAATTGAGCCGAATCGGAATCGGTTAAAATTGATTCGTCTCAATTTGAGTCGATTCAATTTGACTCGAATCTGATTTCGAGTCCGCCATGAATCGCTCGAAATATGATTCGAATCAACTCGAATTAATTAAAAAAATGTATCTATTTATTAATATATTATTATTTTAAGATTAAAAATAACAAAATTTAAACCTAAATAAAAAGAATGAAAACTTTAAGTGTTTCATTTGCTAAATTTATAGGTTGTTTAATTTAATTTTGAGTAAACTAGGAATAAAATGAAAATTGCTCAATTTCGAGCCGAATTGATTCGATTTCGAGCCGACCTGATTCGATTTCGAGCCGACTCGATTCGATTTCGAGCCGACTCAGAATCGAGTCATTTCGAGTCGAGCCGTCTCGAGTTTTGATTTCAAGACAATTTCGAGCCGAGTTCGAGTCGAAAATTTCGATTTTGAGCCGAGCCAAAATCGCTCGAACTCGACTCGATATCAGCCCTAACTAGGGCTGTTAACAAATAGTATAGTTCGTGAATAATTCGAGATTTGATTCGTGAAGATTCGATAAATATTCGTAATTTTCGAATTCGAATCCGGATTCGAATCCAATTCGGATTCGAATTCGAATAATTTTCGAATCCGAATCCGAATAAGTTTATCGCTATTCGAAGTATTCGCGAATAGTTCGCGAATAGTAAAATTACTTAAATAAAATTATATATTTAATTATTCCTGATGTAAAATTTTGAATTTGAATTCGAATCCGTGTTCGAATCCGAATTCGAATCTTAATTCGAACCCGAATTCGAATCCAACATTTCATATAGAATTCAAATTCGAATCTGAATCTGAATATTCGAACGAATTCGAATCTGAATTCGAATCTCTGCCTCATATGTGAAATTTGGATTCGATTAAAGAGATATTTGATTCGATTCGGTTCGTGAACAGCCCTCATGACAAACAAACAATCTATGGTGATGACATTTTGTTCAAACTAATCAAAGGAAAAAAAAAACTGTGTCAAACAGAGTCTCACCTAGGCGTGCACAAAAAAACCGGTCATAAGACTCATAACTGGTTAGGACTAGCGTAGGACCGGTCCCGGTGAGGACCGGTCCCGGTTAGGACCGTTCTTGTCCCGGACCAGTCCCAGGGGGCCTAAGGGGACCCCCTTTTTTCATCAAAGACCGGTCATGGACCAGGACTGATAAAAGACCGATCTTTGATAAAAGACCGATCATTTCAGCTAGCACACAACATTGTTGAGGTTGCAAGTGACCTTCAATGTCTTGAACTGTTTCTTCTCCCCATCATTGAACCGGTCCTCCTCAAGAGGAGGAAACTTGAAAGTTAAAGATCAAGTTTTTATACTTGGGCATACTGTGGAGATGGATGAAAAAAGATCATTCGAGACAAGTTTGGACCGCTCCTCTGGTCCCAGCCGGTCCTCCTTAAGAGGCGGAAAACCGTTCTCAGATCATAACCGATCTTTTAAAAAACCGGTCCCGAACCGACCCAACAGTTCTAATGTGCACGACTACTCTCAGAGTCTCACCAAATCTATAATTAATATTGTTTATGAATGAACTTGGTGATACTTGCAGCTTTCTGAGAGTGATTTTTTATTGTAAAAAAATATTTTCAAATGAAAACTGAATGAATGTGATCACCATCATAATTTTATAAAAATTTGAGTGATGCAATATAAATAAGCCTAATTTTAAGTGCAAAACAGTTCTGGCTATGTGCAAACCACTCTTTCAAAAAAAATGTCAGAACAGTTAGGTGCAGACCAGCCCTTTACGGGTTCACAAGTATTTATGATTTTTTAATTTGGCTTGCACTTAATATGATTTGCACATAATCGAAATGAATTTGCACATAACAACACCCAAAAATAATTCAAAGAGCATGCAAAAAAAATGGAAAAAAAAATAATAAAAAAAGAATTAAAATCGAATCAGCCATGAGCCGAACCCATTGATTTGGATTTTGGACCCTTCAAAAACCGAAGATTGCCGGTTCGATTTTAATTTACATTCGAACCGACCCAAAGTTGAATCGCCCGCACGCGGCACGCCTAATTAAGGACCGCCTGATTTAGGTTATCGGCGATATCGACCTGGTATATATTTTTCAGTTTTCGCCGCTTTTGTTCCTTCCTCGTCGCCGCCGCCGTTAACCACCGAGAGCGAGAGGTTATCGGAGGCAGACATCGAAATGGTGCAGCGTTTAACCTACCGGAAGCGGCATAGCTATGCCACTAAATCAAACCAGACTAGGGTTGTGAAAACTCCAGGTAAGTTTACATCTTCCTTTTGCCCCCGCTTTCTATACGATTCATCGAAATTTCCAGTTAGGTCTACCATTTTAATTGATTTTAGGGTTGATTCCTCCCGCTCTTCTTTCCTGGTTTGATTAATTCTTACCTTAGATTTAATAGTTTGAACTTCAAATTTAACCCATTTTAGTGTATATCTTCATTTTGCGTAAGAACACCATATAATTTCTGTATTCATAGCCTGTATATTAGGGGTGCAACTCGCTTCGGTTCGGTTCCACCAAAAACCAAGAACCGACCATGTAGGTTGGGTTCCAAACTGACCCGCGGTTCTAAATCATGGAACCGGATCCACCCAATTCGGTTCGGTTCCGGTTCGGTTCTCGGTTCTACCCGTATTATGTAATGTTATATTTTTTCTTCTCAAATCTTCAACTAATAGGATAAATATTTATTACTCCAAATTTTGATGTGTTTTCTATCTCAATGTACACAAATACTCATTTATTATCTACGAGACTACGATTGAATTTCTGAATTTGGTAAGCAAAATAATATCTGAAAATAATTGGGAGCGACGGAGCCCTGAACGAATGAACGCCTGAATGAAGTAATTGTCCTATTGAGACAATAATGTATTATTTTAAATTTTAAATTAATAATTTGGGGCGGTTCTCGGGTACCCGAGTATGGGAACCGAGAACCGACCCACATCGTTGGTTCTCTAACTGGAGCCAGACCAGAACCGAATAAAACTGGAACCGAACCGAGCCGCCTAAATCGATTCGGTTTCGGTCCGGTTCTCGGTTCTTCGGTTCCTTTTGCACACCCCTACAGTGTATATCATCCTTTAATCGTTTGTTTCGAATAAATGTAGGCGGCAGACTTGTTTACCAGTACACAAAGAAAAGAGCTAGTGGCCCTAAATGCCCAGTCACTGGCAAGAGGATTATAGGGGTAAGTTGTTCGCATTCACCTTATCTCTGTTTTTTGGTGGTTTATTTGTGGATTGGAAAGATTTATATTGCCAATGTTTGTTCATAACAAATTTGTTGATTTTATTATTTTACTATTTTGTAACTTCTTAGCTCTACTTTGATCGTACTTGATCTATGCAGTGAAGGTAATATTTTCCTTGAACATTCATTGAACATCATGTGTAACTGTGTAGGATTGAATGAAATTGATCATGGATGCTCTTGCTCTTTGGGAAAATTACTACTTTAATTGGTACTATTAGTTTGGAAACTTTCTCATAACAACTCTAAAAATCTCATTTTGTTCGGTAAAGAACAAACTAGTAATCTAGAAAATGCTAAAGAGATGCTTATGATTGATGTAAGTTCGATCGCCAATTGTTTATTGTTGTTGTTCTTTGCATTTTGTGTCCATTGTACTTTTGGGTCTCCTGGTGATCCAAGATCGGTCTATTAATTTAATGAGAGCCTTAATTATGTGATTAGAAGGGGTATCAATGTGTTTTAGATATTTGTGGAGGTTTCTTATTGTATAATGATGAAACAATAATGTACCTCATTTTAATTTTCCTCTCTAGTTTTGCAATAGCTTGTTGTTTGATCCTTTGAATTGTCATAAAGGGTAATTTGATACTTACCCTCAATCAAACATCTCCTCTAGAGTTTCTTTGAGCTGCATGCAATTGTGAAAGGCGGCGGTAGCCAACGACGATGTATGAAAGTGATCGACAACAAAGATTCAATCTTCGGTTGAGGTTTAGTAAATTTTTTGGGCTAAGTGTTGTGTATAATTTTAATTTTTAGCCATTGATTGTTTTGGGTACTAACAATTGCTTTGAGCCCGAGGGGTTGCCAATGACTAGAGGGAGAGGGCATTCTTGGATTCACCGGTTATCATAAGAGGTTGTTTCCAGTGACCTAAGTTTGATTTATGTTGATCCGAATTTAATGTGTCCAAAGCGGTCATTCATCTATGCTTATTATTTTTTGATGATTCCACTTTAATCTCTATGTTGCGATCCTGGAATAGACATTATTGATAATTTTATCTTTTTAATTATTAAAAAAAACCATGATCTTCCTAATATACCCATCATCTGATGCCAACATATTGGGTTCATATTATAGGAATATTTCATTCCTGTAAAATCATATGTAGATCTGGGAAGTTTCCCTGCCTCCTTGATGTGCCATTTGACTTCACTATGATTTGACCCTTGTTGATTTGATAATTATCATTTTACCCCCTTTCGACATTGACGATTCCTTTTGTATAAAATCTCTCTACATTATATAATTTATATTTGAGTGGCACATTTATTTTTTTGGGCATGTTGATGAACATTTGGCTACCATGTCCTACCAATCTCAGGCAATCATTTTACCTTCTTTTTGTTGTTCTACTTTCCTTTTGTAGAAGCTTGTCTTTGGTGATCTTTGGCAATGAGATCTACCGTAAACAAGCAGTGTTTGATGGGTAATATTTGTATTTTTTTGACCGAACGAGCAAGTGATGTAATCCAAAATTTCAAACATAAGGTTGATGACAGAAAGCTAACTCGCAATTTGTTTTTACTCTCTCAATATCAAAGTGGATGAACTTCTAAAAGTTAAAAAGAGGCTTTCGAGAGTGAAAATCTCCGGCGCCCGTGGAATGAAACCTAGCCTGGCTCGATGAGTCCATCAGTCCACAAACGAATTTCACATAACAATTTATGACATAATAACGAATATCATGTATAATTATGGAGTTCCATGCAAGCTCATAATTTTTTTTGAAAATCGAAAAAATTTCAATAGATTTTTAAGCAGTGGAGATTATGTGGATTTTAACAAGCAATAATGATGACAACTGTATGACGATTGTCCCACACAAGCGGTCATGAGCTCCATGAATGTATGAGAATGAGGTAGGTAGACAGAAATTGGTAATAGGCCATTGGAATGAATGTCGTGGTCGACAGTGGCCCGCAAAGGACTTTCGTCAGATGAACATGTCACTGGAGAGGTGTCGAGGTTGACAATGACCCGGTGGGTTTCACATATTTCTGACAAGGGGGTGACAACGAAGGAACATCATGTCAACAGTGTTGACTTGAGTTGAAGAAAACAACCCTTCATTACGCCATCGTTCGTAGGGGGAAGTCGAGAACGCGATCGCTGGGACTTGCACAACGAGGTAAGAGCGACACAAGTTCTACTGATAGAGAAAATGACAATCTTTCATTTTCTCTAAACTAAAGGCCTCCCTCCCTTTACTGATTTTGAGGGTTTTATAACCATATTATAATTCCCAATGAATAAATATTTTAATAGATTTTTAAGTTGTCGAGCTTATATGGTTTTTATCAAGCTGTAATAATTGCAGTTATAAAAAAGATCAAACTGCACAAGCAATCACGATCGCCAAGAATGTCTGAGAATGCGGTAGATAGATCAAAATTGAG
This sequence comes from Platanthera guangdongensis, assembly GCA_039583875.1. Taxonomy (NCBI): domain Eukaryota; kingdom Viridiplantae; phylum Streptophyta; class Magnoliopsida; order Asparagales; family Orchidaceae; genus Platanthera; species Platanthera guangdongensis. The sequence goes on from CM077165.1 coordinate 141,285,778, forward strand.
AAATAGGCCACTAGAATGGATTTTTCGGAGTCGACAGTGGCCTGCAGAGGACTTTCGCCATATGGAGAGTTCTCTCAAGAGGCGTCGAGGTTGACATTGACTAAAGGGCTTCATAAATCTCTGACAAGGTGGATACAATGGAGGAATAATGTGTTGGTGGCGTCGGCACGAGTTGTTGAAGGTGTTGACGTTGTAGAACAACCTTACTATGCCGTCATTTGTAGGAGGGGAAGACGAGAACGTGGTCACTGGTACTTACGAGAATGAGGTAAGAGCGGCATGGGTTCGACCGAAAGAGGGAAACAAAAATTATTTTCTCTGAAATAATGGCCCTAGTCCTTTTTATTTTGAGTGTTTTATAGCCATATGACAATTCCTAATATTTTTTTGCTACCATATTATTCTCCTTGATGAGCAATGATCAAAATAAGTGAAGGTACCGAGGATATAAACACTCAAAATAAGCGATAAAATAACGGCGATGAAATAAAGGCAATGAAATAAAGTCGATGTAATAATGACGACAAAATAAAGTGATAAAATAAAGCCCTCACCCCCTTCACTTAAATCAAATTATTCTCCTTGATGAGCGATGATATACTCTCTTTTATTTCATTTGTTGCATAAATAATTAAAGCATGCCTTTCTCCCCTTAACAATCACCGGACTTCTTTATTCATTGTCTTACTAGCCAGTCAATCCAGTAACTAAGCCGTCTTCAAACATGAAGCATGTATGTGTTAAAAATAAAAACATACATGATTATATAATGCGGAAAATAACTAATGGAAATAAAGAGCCGTACTAAGGTGTATCTCTGGATGCATCGGACGATGCATCAGCACACAATATAAAAAATTTATGGCCATATTTGACGATTCTACATACTTGCCCATGTTGGCAATAGAAGCACCAAATTCTTTTATGGAAAAGCGTCTCCTCTAACCTTCAGTTAGTCAACACTAACGTTGTTGCCAGCGCACTTGAAAGTATTTAGAAATAGTGTTTGAAAAAAATAACTTGTTATATATTAAATTGAATCACCTCATATATATGTATATATATCTTTTTTGATGAAGAACTTGAGATAACAAACTAACAATGATTGAATAAAGATACTTCTGCAGAAAAAAACCCCAACCTGTGTTTCAACTGCTGGCTTCATAATAAGGAGATATAGTTTTCTAGTAACTAGATACTGCAAAAAGGATACACTCTAGCGAGGTAAAAGAAATAAGTCAATTTTGAGTTAATCCTTCTCCTTAGTTATGGGAACTCGTGGTTTGAATCCTCGATGGTGTTCTCTCATAAGATTTTCCCTCTTTCATTATGTTAATTTGATGAATTTGTCTATCCTTGGCATTTGCTATATCTGTTTTTTTACTGTATGTTAATGATAATAGTTAAAGATTTATATGAGCTACTGGATTTTTTTTATTAATAATAATATTATTATTATTATTAATTACTCTTCTTGTGTGAGATGGGGATCATGGGCATGCTTTGTGTACTTATTTGGTCATTTTATCTCATCAATTCATTGGCCCATTATGTGTAATTTGGTAAATCTGATGTTAAGAATATATGAATAATATGATTGAGTTCAATATATTAGATTAAATGTGTCTTTGTGGAGAATCACTGTTAACGATTGAAATTTATGCACTAGTCTTGCCAAGAGAAAGCTCATTGATGATGGTCTTTAAGTCCTTGGAATTTGCTATTTAGCTTTGGGCAACTTTTTGACAGTATTTACTAATAAACCCTGGAATATATGGAGATCATTTCTATTGCATGCTGCCTTCCAAACCAGTTCTGGACTCTATAGTGCATAAGGTTTTGCAATTATGATATGTTATATACTATTTGTCATGCAAAATTTTCTTACTTAAATTATTACTTGTTAGGCAAGGTGTAATTTACTCGAGAAATGGATGACATAATGGGATGGAACTTGGAAGACCGAATAGATAAAGATAGAGGGAGATCTAAAAGGTGAAAGACATTTGGAAGAAAATGCATGGAAGGAGGGTGTCGGCCAGCCCGTGGCTTCCGCCGCTCTTCAGCCAAGAGAGGGAAAGAAGGGGGATTAGAATAAAGTAAATCTTGCATGCCATTCTCATTCCATCACTTGGGTTGCAATATCCTTGGGCCTTTTGCTTAAAGGTCCCCTTAGAAAATTTAAATTACGAAAATTAAACTTTGCGAAAATAGAGATGCATAAAACCCTTAAAAAGACTCTCCTAGGTTTTATGCCTTTCCCTTGCTTTGCAAACATCATGCCCCAAAATTTGTTTGGAACAGAAGGCTAGTAAATACTTAATAAGTGATTATATGGTAACAATGCTAATATTTTCATAAGATTTTTTGTATCCTTCCCCTGCTTGTTTCTAAGAAAACTCATAAGAGATATCTCCTACTAAAAGAGAGCCCATTATACATTTTTGTAGCTGTCTTTTTTATTTACTCATTTTATTCCTCTTTTGTCAAGCAGCTGTTGAATTTAAACATGTCACCTTAAATTTTCAGATTCCGCGACTAAGACCTGCAGAGTACAAGAGATCTAGGTTGCCTAGAAACCGGAGAACCGTCCACCGCGCATATGGAGGTGTTTTATCTGGTGGCGCTGTCAGAGAAAGGTGGCTCATCATTAGTTCTCCTTTTCTATGCAGTTTATTTCTCCGCGCACCAATTCCAATCTCGCGTTTCTCTGCAGGATAATTCGTGCTTTTCTCGTTGAAGAGCAGAAAATTGTCAAAAAGGTTCTCAAGATACAGAAGGCCAAGGTCAAGCAAGCTGCAAAGAGCTAAGGTAGAAAAGTAGAGACCCAGAAATATCTTAGCTCGAAGTAAATTTTTGGCCTTGGCTAGTGTTTTTTCTGATATTTTTGCTGAGATGACTGTTTACAGCTTTGAATTTATTTTGGTAGAGCTTGGTGGACATGATTTGGCAAATGTTTTTTCTAACATGCTCATTTTATTTCTATAAATATGTGATTTTGCAATATTTGGAACCTTATATCAATATTTTTGGGAGCAGTCTTTTCCATTTTTACTTGCTATTCTCTCTTATCAGGATTTCAGTTTCTGCAACCCAAGTTTATTCTCTGAGATTCTTCCTCTCCATTGACTTAAACTTGTCATCTTAAATGTTTGTAGGTAGACATAATCTAATTCCATTCTTGGTCCATCCCTTCCAAAATGTTACCCCGAAGCATGAACGACTGGGGATCCTCCTGTCTTTACAATAATGATTTTGCTCAACTTCGTTGGTAGAGCATGTTCTCCAAAGATTCTACTGCAGTTCTTTCCTATGTGACAATCAAAGCCCTAAAACTTCAAAGATTTTGTATTGATTCGGCTGGTTTTTTTTCCAATGTGACAACCAAAGGCCTAGGACCAAAGATTTTGTATTGCTCTTTCTAAGAAAGGACAACCAAACGCTAGGAGGTTTTGTAGGTCCCCTGCTAAAAAAAGCTGCTGAAGTACTCAGACTTTGTCTGTGTTTGGGAGAGCAGTGAGGGCATGGTGGCGATTGGGAACACAGTTTGAAAAATGCAGGTAGTGTTTGGATAAACATAGTTATGATTTTATAAACATAGTTATGATTTTTTTAAATGATGTTTTAGGCCATAATGCATTATGCATCACGGTCATCCAAGCGCAGTCAAATGATTGTGGCCATTAACCAACCCATGGAAAAAAGTTGAATTTGGATACAAAAACTGTCACAAAAATTTCAAATGTCGGTGAACCACTATCGTTTGTATTTGTTATCATAGTTTCACACAACCCCAGTTCAAACGCCATAGCTGTCCTGAACGGAGATATAGATTTTGTGGATCCCTTTGCTAAGAAAAGTCAAACCAATGCCCTCTTACAAAGAAAGGGCAACCATTCATGGCTGCAAGGGAGAGTACCTCTTTTTCCATGCATGAACAAGGAATGTTTTAGTGACAAGGTGTTATGTGCCTACTCGGTGTGGTGGTTGGAGGATGAGCAGAGGCGGAGATGATGATGGTGAAAGATACAATGGAACAATAACCGTGACTGCCCAAGTGGGGCTTGCTCGTTAGCTTCCAAGAATCTCCCACAAGGGGACAATGAATTCAAACTTTTCTTGCATGACATTACAAGACCCCATGGTGTCTTTTTATAGGACCCGACAATGGCATAACGTAAATTACTAAAGACAAGGAATACATTAAAGTACTAAGACTAGATAAATGGGCATGTAGCCTGTAACATCTCTCCCGGTCTTCAAACCGAGCTTGCCTTCAGGGTCAAATGAAGCTTGCACAACTTGATCGTCTGACTCTTTGATTTCCCGCTAGAACAACTCTCAGTATCATGTTGCTGTAGCGGTGGCTGCAATGAGTGGCAGAGTGTCTACGTGCTCCATGATGGCAGGAAAAATAGCGAGGAACAAGCTGATAGAGGGTGCCCGACAGCAACACTGACGGATAAGGAGCGGTGGTAATCAAAATGATGACGCCGACTTGGGGGTAGCCGACAGAAAAAATGGATCCGGAGGTGCTAGCTGAATAGGTAGCCGTAGAGGAGGCGACGAGATGGCCAGAGGGGCCGGCAGAATGGGGGCCGACAAAAGAGGCAGCGAGGTGACGACTGCAGACACTGGTGGAGGCAGTGTAACGACAAGGATGGCAGAGAGTTGAGGAGAGGCTTCGGTATTCGGTTGCAACAACGACAATTTAAGTGAATTCAACGGTGGCATGGCTTGCGGCGAGGGAAAGGGTTGCAGTGGTGTGATCAATGACCAATCAAAAGCACTTGTCGAAAGTGACCACCGGATGAGTGCGCCGAGACATTGCAAAATGGAGGCCGTAAATGCCCGTATCGAACGGATGGCGGCCTCATTCACATCACTTCTCTTTATGTCCATGATGATTAATTGATGAAGAAATCAATCCACTAAGAAGTACTTAAATTAATCAACTAAAAATGACTTCGAGTTGTTGCCTTGTATGGAAGAGAAAAGTGAATAGGGCTCGAGAAACGAAAAGTTCTGCACAGGGGTTGATTAAAAAACCTGCTGGCAGGGGAGTCAGGAGCTCGATGTTGGGTGTCTGCTTTGGTGGGCCCGAGATGGAAGATTGATGGAGGCTTCAGCGTAATGAAAGACTTCCTCACGTGCCTTCATGTAGATGGGACAAGAAGATGGTTCTACGTCAACAGTGCGGCGGGTGGAGCAGATGATGGTGGTGTTGCGAGATGTCCAGGAAGAAAGCAGAAATCAACTCTGAGAATGTAGGTGTCGAGGAAGAATGTAGGTTGCTTTGTCGAAGCAGTATGAAGAGGTCGGGCTGCTGATGGAAGAAGCTAGCGGGGGTGGTGTTGCCGTGTTGGTCACTGTGATATCGCAGGAACTGAAGGAAGGCAACGTGGGATTTAGACAGTGCTAGTGGCTTAGAACTCTGGCTTTAGTTTGCTTTTGTTGCGGAACGCATGAGGAAGTTGTGGGTGACTGTGTGCGTTGATTTGTAGGGATGGATTAAGGTTGGCCCTGATATTAATTTGTTATGTGCCTACTCGACGCAATGGCCGGAGGATGGCCGGAGGCGGGGATGGCGATAGTGAGAGATACAACTGAGCCGTAACCGCGACTGTCTAAGTGACGCTTGATCGTGAGAGGAGAGAGATTCCAAGAATCGCACACACTGGGACAAGGAAATAATTTTTTTCTTCCATGACATTACAAGACCCCAACGTTTCCTTATATAGGTCACAATAATGACATAAGCGTAAATTACTAAAAACAAGGAAAATATTAAAATTGTTGAAGAGAGAGCCGAACCTTGTATATACTTCTCGAATTCAAATATACAAGTATGTGTACAAATATATAGAAGAGAAGAGAGAGAAAGACAATTATATAAAAATGTTGGAGTAAACCAGAATCTTAAATGAGTCATATTAAAGGGCCTATATATCATCTTTCCTAATATTCTCTAACACTCCCCCGCAAGCTGGAGCGTACAAGTCGTAGGCACCAAGCTTGGATGAGAACTGATGGTACATTTGTCGCGGTAATGCCTTGGTGAGAATGTCGGCAACTTGCTTTGACGCAGGAACATGCTCTAGCTCTAACTTCTTCCATTGAACCTTTTCACGGACGAAGTGACAGTAAACTTCAATGTGCTTGGTCCGCTCATGAAACATAGGATTCTTCATAATATGGATTGCAACCTAACTATTGCAAAACAAAGTTGTTGATGAGGATAAAGTGACCCCCAAATCACCAAGAAGACCCTCAAGCCAGGTGAGTTCAGATACAACGACCGCCATTACACGATACTCAGCTTCAACAGAAGAGCGAGCAGCCACAGACTGCTTCTTGTTACGCCAAGTGATATGATTCCCTTCAAAGTAGGTACAAAAACCTGTAGTGGAACGTCAATCATCCAGGGAACCCGCATAGTCCACATCTGAATATGCAATAAAAGATAGAGAGGAGGATCTCTTATATACTAATTCTTGTCCAAGAGCTGTCTTCAAATATCTGAGGATACGTTCTACTTCCTGGAGATGAGAGATTCGAGGAGCATACATAAATCAGCTGATCACTCCAACAACAAAAGAAATATCAGATCTTGTAACTGTCAGATATATCAATTTTCTTACAGGACGCCTATAATACTCGGGGTTCGTAAGCAAAGAATCAGAGTCAGGCTCGTGAGCACATAACTTATGATTGACATCCATCGGTGTTTTCACGCACCCGGAGTAGCCAACATCTTGGAGGAGATCAAAGCAGTACTTTCGTTGTGAAAGGACAAGATCATCAGACCGTCTTTCAACCTCAAGTCCAATAAAGTACCTGAGACTCCCCAGATATTTTGTTTGGAAGACGAGGTTTAAGTGTTGCTTGATTTGTTGTATCCCTGTGGAGTCATCACCAGTAATCAAAATATTATCCACATAAACCAAGAGAATGACAGTCCCAGTTGATTGATGACGAATAAAGAGAGAAGTCAGCCGAGCTCCTCTTGAATCCAACTTTTCGAACGGCCTTACTAAATTTTTCAAAGCAAGTTCTGGGAGATTTTTTGAGACCATAAATAGATTTCCGAAGATGACATACACGAGACTCCCCCGTGGTCTCAAACCCGGGAGGTTGGTTTATGTTTACTGTTTCTTGAAGATCACCATTTTAGAAAGCATTTTTGATATCCAGCTGATGGAGATGCCAGTGGCGATGAACAACTAAGGAGATCAGCATCCGAACAAAGTTCAACTTGGCGACGAGAGTGAAGATTTCATCATAATCAAGTCTCTGTTGTTGAGTGAACCCCCGAGCCACAAGTCGGGCTTTGAGGCGTTTACCTGTCTCATCCGGAGCATGTTTGATAACAAACACTCACTTGCAACTGACACAAGATTGCCCAGGAGGAAGAGAAATCGGATCCCAAGTCTGGTTAGATCAAAGAGCAGTCATTTTCTCATCCATAGCCGCACGTCACCCCGGATGTAGAAGAGTCTGCTGCACGGAGTTAGGAATAAAGATGGAGGAGAGAGTGAGAGAGCAAACTTGGTAGAGGTGGAGACAGGCGATGCAGAGATACATAATTTGCCATGGGGTGAGCGATATATGTTGATGTTGGATCGTCAGTTCGCTGGATAGCACCGGTGGAGGGGGATATTGTAGAGCTCCAGAGACCACAGTATGACGAGTGTATACACGAAGAAGAGGCGGTTTGGGTGGGTTAGGTGGAACAGGTGCTAAAAGTGGAGTGAGAAGAAGAGGTGGTAGGGAAGACATGACATGAACGGTTGAACGAGGTATGGAAGGGGAGAGAGGAGCAAAAGCAGAAGGTGAGTCATGGAATGGTTGATCATCACGAAAGGTGACATCGACAAAGACAATCACTTTGTTACTAGTTGAAGAATAACACAGTCTTTTTGAGTCCGAGAGTACCCGAGAAACATACATTTGCTGGCACGAAGGGCACACTTATCCGCGGTCGGACCAAGATTACGAACATATCAAGTACAACCAAATACACAAGGCGTGAAAGTAAACGGGGATTGGGTCGAAAATAGGAGACTAAACGGATTGACAAAGTCGAACACAGAGGATGACATGCGATTGATGAGATGACATGCTGCGGACACAACAAAGTTCCAAAACAGAGTAGGAACCTGCATTTGAATCATTAGTGACCGAGTAACATCAAGAAGAAGACGATTCTTTCGCTCTGTCACACCATTCTGTTGAGGCCTATATGCACACGATGTTTGATGTATAATGCCGGACTTTGGGCATATGTTCGCGAATGTTCGACTAGTGTATTCTCGAGCATTATCAGTGCGAATGATTTCTAAAGGAGAAGAGAACTGAGTACGAGTTTCCATAAGAAATGCACGAAATGTAGAGGTCAATTCAGCACGATCTCGAAGTAAGTATAACCCGGTTAAGCGAGAGTAATCATTAATAAAAGTGACAGAATAACGATAGCCAAACATACTAGGGGTTTTATAAGGTCCCCAAATATCAGAGTGCACTAAAGATAAAGGAGTTACTCTGAGTACAAGTAGGATGAAAGGAAATATGATGATGTTTGCCAAAGATACAAGATTCACAAGAAAACTCATACAGGGAGACATCCAGAAGAGCTTTCTTGAGAATTTTGAGCGGAGCATGCCCAAGACGACGATGTCGGTAGTGGAGACGACGGAGAGATCAGAAGGAGGAACATCGAGGAGGTAGAGCCCATTCGACAACCGACTCTTACCAATGATATTCTACGTTTGTCGATCCTGCACAACAAAGGTTGAGGGTGAGAATGTAACACATCAATTAAGGTTTTGACTAAGGCGGCTAACATAAAGCAAGTTAAATGGTGATCCTGGAACATGAAGACTAGAAGAGACAAAGAGAGAGAGAGTGTGAGAGGTATATCAACAGTGCCAGATACGGGGGTGGTATCACCATTAGCCACGGTGATGAACTTGGGGTGGACAGTCATCGAATATTGCAGAGGGCGCTGCGATGTAATATGGTGTGCGGCTCCCGAATCCACAATCCAGTGGGAGCCCTGTGAGAGACAATATATACCTTCATTTGAAATAGACGCAACGGATCCAGAAGCAGCGGACAGACGCATCGACTAGTGGCAGCAGACAGAAGCAGCGACTAGGAGCAGCAGACAGGAGCCACGGCTAGGAGCCGCAGTCAGAAGCCGCGAATAGATAAGAGCGGGTAGTGGCGAGCAGAAACACAACAAGTAATCACATGAATCTAACAACGGCTAGACAGGCGCACATCAGGTAGAGTGGGGGCGCGAGGTTGGGGGGTCCTTCCTATCAGAGGGAAGAGGGCTATAAAAGAAGGAGGGAGAGGAAGAGAAGTGGTAGCCATAGAGAGAAGAGTAGAGGAGGTCGAAAAATGAGAGGCCGCGACAACGAAATAGATCGCGAAAAAAAGGAGATCGCGGAGCAGGGGAGGGTAGAGGGAGGAAGCCGCGCGAATAGACGCAGTTACAAAACAGGTAGCCGCTCGGAACAAGAACCTTGCTTTGATATCATGTTGAAGAGAACCGAACCTTATATATACTTCTCGAATTCTAAAATACAGGTATGGGTACAAATATATAACAGAGAAGAGAGAGAAAGACAACTATACAAAAAATATGAGACTAAACTAGAATCCTAAATGAGCCATATTAATGGGCTTATACATCATCTTTCCTAATATTCTCCAACAAAAATATATAAAATATTAAGACTAGATACGACAAAGTCTAGAAGGATGAACCATTTTAAACTTTGTCGTAGCACATAAGCTAATTGTGTCAAATACGTTTTTTATAAATAGGGAATAACATTTAATTACGTTTAAAAGTGGATCAAATAAGTCATAAATTGATTTTTTTATGACTCACAAAATGTATAAAATGATTTGTAAGGATTGCAAAATCATATCAGAAGAAAGTTTGATAACACAACATAGGTTATTAGCTTAGTTGTCAAGACGCGCGCCTAGATGCGCCTGAGGCGCTGGGGGCACCGGACGCAGCCTGCCGCGCCTCAGTACGGCTAAGGCGGGCGATGTGCCCCAGGTGCGCGCCTTACAGGCTCCCAGGCGCGCCTGGGCCTTTCAATGTTTTTTTTAAAAAAATGATATAGGCAAAACATGATCTTAGACGCACCCAATTGAGCGCCCAATTCGCTCAATTTCAGCGAATTGGGCACCCAATTCGCTCAATTTCATCGAATTGGGCGCTCAATTCGCTCAATTCCCCCCCCCCCCATTTTTGCGCCTCACGTGCTTCAAGCGCGCGCCTAGGCTCCAGGGGCCCTTTGCGCCTCGGTGCGCCTTGTGCCTTTGATAACTTAGGTTATTAGTGTTAGATGCACAAATTAAATATAATAAATTTAAGAGAAGAATAAAAATGTTGCAAAAAATTTGGTGGTAGAATTTGAAGATGAAAAAGCAGGTTGTTTTCAAGACATCAATTATGAAAAACTAGTTGATGACGATGTTAGTGTCTCATGAGAAGTTATTTTTTCGCATTTAAGGATAAGTTAAAAAAACATACTTGAAGTATCAAAAGGTCGTACACCCCCAAAAACGAATCTTGGTGGTGGAAAGTGGAAGTGCAAGAAAATTACTCAAGCTAGATAAAAGAAGACGAGATTTAATCCAAGTAAAACGCATAACAGATGAGTCAGATACAATTTTGACGGATGATGTGGATATTAAAGAGTAATGAAAAAGATATTTTTATCAACTCTATAATAAAACAAAAGACAATGAATTGAACTTGTAAGAGTTAAGTAAATTAGAGAAGTATAAAAACATAACATTTTTTTGTAAAATTCAAGTATTAGAGGTAAATGATGTTTTAAAGAAGATGAAAAATGGAAAGACGGTTGGGCCAGACGATATACTTATCAAAGTATGAAAATGTCTAAGGAATGAAAAGATTTTGTGGCTTACATGTTTTTTCAATAAGATGATAAAGTAAAAAAGGATGTAAGACCAATTGAGATAAAATATCTTGATACATTTATATAAGAACAAAGGAGATATATAAAATTATATTAATTATAAAAAATTAAATTGATGAGTCATACCATGAAACTATGAGAACGAGTAATAAAAAGAAGAGTAAGACGAAAGACTAACATCTCCGAGAATGAATTTGGATTCATGCCAGGGCGGTCGACCATGGAAGCTATGCATCTCTTGAGGAGACTCATTGACAACTACCGAGAAAGAAAAACAAGATTTGCACATGTTGTTTATTGATCTTGAGAAGGCTTATGATAGAATTCCAAGGGAGATCTCACGGAGTCTTAGAAAAGAAATGTGTAAATGTTCATATATTGACATAATCAAAGATATGCATACAAATTTAGAGGCTGAGGACATCGGTAGGATTAACACATGAATTCCTTATCACTGTTGACTTACATCAAGGCTCAGCTTTAAGCCCTTATCTATTTACCCTTATCTTAGATGAGCTCACCAGACATATCCAACAAGCAATAACTTGGTGTTTATTGTTTTCGGATGATATCATTTTTGGCTCATGGGACGCGCGAGGGTGTAAACGCAAAACTTGAATCTTGACGAGACACTTTAGAAAAGAAGGGTTTTAGGTTGAGCAGGGCAAAGACAGAGTATATGGAGCTTAAATTTTAGCAGTACAAGAAGGGCTGATGACTTCGTTATTAAGTTGAGTGATCAAGTTATTTCTCGTAGTGAGTGTTTTTAATATTTTGGATCGATAGTTCAAAAAAAAAACAAAGACATTGATAAAGATGTAACACGGAATCCAAGCGGGTTGGTTGAAGAGGAGAGGCGCGCTAGGGATCTTATGTGATCATAAAGTACCATTAAAACTTAAGGACAAGTTTTACCATACTGCAATTAGACTAGCGATGTTCTATGATTCTGAGTGTTGGGCAATGAATTGTTTACATGAGCAAAAAATAGGAGTTGCGGAGATGAGAATACTTAGGTGAATGTGTGGACACACGAGACTGAATAAAATTAGAAATGAATGTATCAGGGATAAGACAGGATTAACACCAACTGCAGAGAATATGCGAGAAGATCGACTAAGATTGTTTGGACACGTACAAAGGAGACCATTAGAGGCGTCTGTTAGGCATTGTGAGAGTATAGTCACTAGGCATGTTAAACGAGGGAGGGGCAGACCAATAAAGACTTGGAATGAAATTATTAAGGACATGATGTACTTAAGCATTAGTGAGATTATTCAAAAGATATGGCACAATGGCGTCAAAGGATCTATATAGCCGACCCCACTATAGTGGTATAAAGGCTTGAGTGTTGTTGTTATTAAGATTAGATAAATGAGCACGCAGCCTGTAACACAATGTTAGTGATTGGAGCGATATTTCCATTTATATTGATTGTGATAAGTGAAAGACTAGTTAATGTGAAAAGTAATTCCAATGATAAAAAAAGACTTGTGCATTTGAGTATTCACCAAAGTAGGATATCTATCTTCTTTTCTCATTGCATTTTTAAATTTAAGAACTTTGAGAAGAAATCTCAAATTCAATGATTGTTTGCACATGACTATATAATTTTCTTTGAAGTTTCTACATTAAATTTGTGTGTTCGTGAACATTCTTCCAATTATTTCTTGGTCATACTGTTCAAATACAAGGACGGAAGGAACGGCGACCGGAGGGGAGGAAAGTTCTCTGATACCAAGTTGTTACGTGCCGGTGATTGTGGGGGAAGGAAGCGGAAATACAAGAGGGTAAACCCTAGAATGCGAGAGGAGATGAGAATAACTAGAGATAGAAAGAGAAAAGCTTGAGAGAGAAAGAGAAACTTGCTTAATACTTTCTCATACCATGGGTTTCCCTTAAATAGAACCCCCAATAGTATGATCGTAAATATAACATGTGCCAAAAATATTAAAATACAACGACTCTACACATACGATATTGTTGGAAGAGCCCAAAGCTTGTATATATTATTTCAGTATCCAAATACAAGGAGAGAATACAAATATATAGGAGAGAAGAATAAATCTTATACATGATGTGGGACTAAAGAAGGAGGAGAATAAAAGGGCCATCAAATGGGCCATTTACATGGGCTTTTCTAACACTCCCCCGCAAGCTGGAGCGTACAAGTCGTAGGCGCCAAGCTTGGATAAGAACTGATAGTATAGCGGCTTGGAGAGTGCTTTCGTCAGGATATCCGCAACTTGGTCGGTAGCAGGAACATGCTCCAAATCTATTTTCTTTGACTGTACCTTTTCCCGGATAAAGTGACAGTCAACTTCGATATGCTTTGTTCGTTCGTGAAAAACCGGATTCTTGGCAATATGGATTGCTGCTTGACTGTCGCAAAATAAGGTTGCCGGAGATGAGAGACGAACACCTAAGTCTCCCAGAAGGCCTTCAAGCCAGGTTAGCTCAGAGACAACAGCAGCCATAGCCCGGTACTCAGCTTCGGCAGAGGAACGCGCAACCACATTCTGTTTCTTGCTACGCCAAGTTATGAGGTGTCCACCAAAATAAGTGCAGAATCCAGTTGTGGAGCGTCTATCATCAATAGATCCTGCGTAGTCAGCGTCAGAATACGCGACAAGAGATAGAGATGTGGATGGCTTGTAGACGAGTCCTTGTCCGGGGGCGATCTTGAGGTATCGAAGGATGCGCTCGACAGCTTGAAGATGAGATGTCCGAGGAGCGTGCATGAAACGGCTCACAACTCCTACAGCAAATGAGATGTCTGGTCGAGTCACCGTCAGGTAGATCAGCTTCCCAACCAAGCGTCTGTAATATTCCGGATTTGTAAGTAGCTTGTCAGAGTCAGAGCTATGGGCTGAGAGCTTGTGGTTTGCGTCCATAGGAGTCTCCGCAGGTTTGCACCCAGAATAACCTGCAGCACGAAGGAGGTCCATACAGTACTTCCTTTGAGATATCACAAGACCATCAGGGCGTCGGGCGACCTCAAGCCCAAGAAAGTACCGAAGGTTGCCCAGATCTTTGGTTTGAAAGGCAGAATTCAACTGTGCCTTGATCTGTTGTATTCCGGCCGTGTCATCGCCAGTAATCAGGATATCATCAACGTAGACCAGAAGAATCACAGTCCCAGTTGACCGATGTCGGGTGAAGAGAGAAAAATCAGCCGAGCTCCGAGTGAAGCCACTAGCACAAACCACCTTACTGAACTTTTCAAACCACGCACGCGGGGACTGTTTGAGACCATAAATGGATTTTCGAAGATGACAGACCAAAGACTCCCCCGTGGTCTCAAACCCGGGAGGCTGCTGCATAAAGACGGTCTCCTGTAGATCGCCGTTGAGGAAGGCATTCTTGATATCCAGCTGATAAAGAGGCCAGTGACGATGAACAGCCAAGGAGAGGAGAACGCGAACCGTGTTCAATTTGGCCACGGGAGAGAAGGTTTCCTCGTAATCAAGGCCATGTTGCTGAGTAAACCCCCGGGCCACAAGACGGGCCTTCAGGCGGTCGATACTGCCATCCGCCGCATGTTTAATGACAAAGACCCATTTGCAGCTAACAGGGGTGTGGCCAGTAGGAAGAGGAACCAGATCCCAGGTCTGGTTAGCCCAGAGAGCCTGCATCTCATCGTGCATAGCAGCCCGCCATCCTGGGTGGTGAAGCGCCTCCTGCACATTGTTAGGAAGAGAAATAGAGGAAAGGGAGGTGGCAAAGGCGTAGTGAGGCGGTGTCAGCCGATGGAGAGAGACGTAGTTGGCCAAGGGATGAGCCGTAGAGACGGGAGCGTGATCGACCGCAGCCGAACTATCGCTGGCAGCAGGGAGCTGGGGCACGGGAGCATCCTTGGATGGGCGACGAGAGTAGACACGGATTAGCGGTGGAGGAACCCGAGGAGGAACGGGTGGGGAGGAGGAAGAAGACGGCACAAACGGCGTGACCGGGACAACGGGCCGGGGAAGAGATGGAGCAGAAGACGAGGTAGTAGAAGACGAGGAGGTGCGGGGTAAGTGGAAGGGCTGGGCTTCGCAGAAGGTGACATCCGCAGAAACGACCATTTTGCCGGTAGTAGGAGAGTAGCAGACGTACCCCTTTTTAGTGCGGGAGTAGCCAACAAACATATACTTGGCGGCCCGAGGAGCAAGTTTGTTGGAAGGAGGGCCAAGAAGGTGGACATAACAAACACACCCGAAGATCCGTGGTGGGAGAGAGGTGAGGGGAATGGAGGGATAGAGGAGTTGGATGGGGAGGCAAAGTCAAGGACAGAGGAGGGAAGACGGTTGATGAGATGACAGGCGGTGGAAACAGCAAAGTTCCAATATTCGGTGGGAACGTGCATTTGGAACATAAGAGAGCGGGCAACGTCGAGAAGATGACGATTTTTGCGTTCGGCCACCCCGTTTTGCTGAGGGGTATACGCACAAGAAGTTTGATGAATGACACCAAAGTCAGTGCAGAGAGTGGAGAAGGCACGGCCCGTATATTCCCGAGCATTATCAGTGCGAATGATTTTGAGAGGAGTGTCGAACTGTGTACGCATCTCAAGAAGAAAGGCGCGAAAGACAGAGGGAAGTTCAGTGCGATCATGGAGTAAATAGAGCCACGTGGTACGGGAGTAATCGTCAATGAACGTGACAAAATACCGAAAGCCAAAAATACTAGGGATCCTATAAGGACCCCAAATATCAGAATGAACTAACGATAAGGGAGTAGGACTCCTGACACATGCTGGGGGGAAAGAGGAACGGTGTTGCTTGCCGTAGACACAAGATTCACAGGAGAACTCTTGTAAAGATATATCAGGAAGAGCCCGTTTGAGAATCGGAAGGGGAGCATGTCCAAGACGGCAATGCCAATCAATAGTAGAGATGGTGGTAGCCGAAGTAGAGAGAAGAGTTGGTGGGATATCCAAGATGTACAACTCATTCACCAGCTGCCCCTGACCAATGGTACTTCGGGTGCGGCGATCCTGCATAAGAAAAGAAGAGGGTGAGAATGTGATACAACAGTCAAGGTCGTGGGTGAGACGACTAACTGATAATAAATTGAAGGGAGACCCCGGAACGTGAAGAACCGAGGAAAGAGAAAGGGTTGGTGTAAGCAGAAGATCAGCGGAGCCAAAGACGGGGAGGGTGTCTCCGTTGGCCACAGTGATGCGAGCAGGATGAGGCATTTGGAGATACGCTGGGGGCTTCTGGGAGGAGATATGGTGAGTAGCGCCAGAATCAACGATCCAACAAGGATGATGAGAAAGGCAGGTGATACCCTCTGTAGAGAAGGACACAACAGAGGTGACAGCTGAAGCAGCAGGCGCCATGCGGAGACAGATACGAGGCCGGGCAGCTAGCGGAGAGGAAGCCGACGACTAGCCGAAGGGAGGCCGACGGCGAGCAGGAACAGTCCGCGGCGGACAGGAGTCGGTCGAGGCGAGTAGGGCAGACCGCAGCGGGTAGAGAGAGGTCGCGCGGTCAGAGACAGGCCGCAGCGGCCTGGAGGTCGCGGCGAGCTGGAGGTCGCGGCGGTCTGTAGGTCGCGGCGAGTAGAGCGAGGCCGCAACGAGCAGGAGCAGGCCGCGACAGAGGCCGCGGCGAACTGGGGCAGGTCGCAGCAGCGGACAGGAGCAGTCCGCAAGAGGTCGCGGCGAACCGTGGGCAGGTTGCTGGAAGAGGAGCACAGCGGATACAAGCAGAGCTCGCAGCGGACAGGAGCAGTCCGCAAGAGAAGGCGGAGAGAGAGAGTCCGCGAGCAGAGGCTCGAGCGGACAAAAGAGGAGCGAGCTAGAGGGAGGGCAGTCCGCGAGCAAGGAGGCTCGAGCGGATACAAGCAGAGTCCGCAGCGAGAGAGAAAGAGAAGCTAAAGGGAGCAGTCCGCGAGCAAAGAGGCTCAAGCGGAGACAAGCGGAGCCCGCAGCGGACAAGAGGGAGGGCAGTCCGCGAGCAAGGAGGCTCGAGCGGATACAAGCAGAGCCCGCAGCGGACAGGAATGATCGTCCGGAGCGGAGGGAGGGAGGTGGGCCCCACGAGTCAAAGCAGAAGATGGCTATAAGAAGCCTGGGGAGGGTGGAACCACGGAGGGAGAGAAGAGAAGCGGAACCAGAAGGGCAGTCCGCACGAGACCGGAGCGGATGCAGAAGGCAGTCCGCACGAGACCGGGCGGACAGAAGCAGAGGGGCAGTCCGCAGGAGACCGGGCGGACAGAGAGGGGGCAGTCCGCGGCTAGATCGAACCTGGCTCTGATACCATGTTGGAAGAGCCCAAAGCTTGTATATATTATTTCAGTATCCAAATACAAGGAGAGAATACAAATATATAGGAGAGAAGAGAGAAGAATAAATCCTATACATGATGTGGGACTAAAGAAGGAGGAGAATAAAAGGGCCATCAAATGGGCCATTTACATGGGCTTTTCTAACAGATATGACTAATAATAATAATAAACTAATAATATAAGATAACCAATGGAGTACCGTAACATATTCTTAACAATCCTCAATTTGCCCGCCTTTTTGATTTCACCCTCAAATTCTAAACAATCAAATTTGTAACTATTTCACAATGGAATGTTAGAATTTCCTGTGTAAGTTATACAGGTTTTATCAAATCTGTAAGACTGTAACTTATTGACAATATGATCTCTTAAGACTGACATTTTCGTTAGCGCCAGTCTCTTTAACGAAGTCTGCATCCATGAAGTATGCCCTATTTCATTCTTCCATACATCGTATGACCTTTCAACAATACTGTGTGTTGCGTGTGATTTATTAAAGGGTTCACAAGGTCCTTGAATTGGGCGACTGTCACGCTCAAAGTCGAGTAAATATTATATCGTATCTCAGTAGGATTTCACGAGCCCCCCTTTGTAATGGATGTCCGGCATCAACCAAATAATATTTACTGTTTCAAGTTCAAAAAAGATGTAAATGTATGTAGTGCACAAATTTGAAGGCAGATGAGGAAAATTATTATTTCAAACAGTTTACGTACAATGAAATATGCAATTGTCATGAGCTGAACGCTCCTATTATGGCAAAACAAATGTGAAATAAGTATTGAAATCACAAAGCCATAACGTTTTGTATTGTTTTAGCATGACAATCAATATATGATGTTTGTCTGCCAATTGAAATACACGCATCTCCGTGAATTCCATCAATCACACCATTAGTCTTTTTAAAAAAGAGTGTTTATATTGGTAGCCTCTATATGGATGTTGGCAGCCCAGAGATAATGACAGTCTAAAATATGGCTATTGACAGCCCGATGGATACTGCCAGCTCAAAAATTAAATTTTTAAATAGACATTTAAAAAAAGTTTTCAACATGAAAGTTGTAGATCTCGTCGAGATCTACAACTTTTATGTTGAACACTTTTTCAAAAAATGTCATATAGTAGGCTTATTTTCAAAAGACGAGGAACCCGAGCCGAACTCGCATAGTTCCGCCCGAGTTCCGCGCCTTTTGAAAATATGCCTACAATATTACATTTTTAGAAAAAATGTTCAACATGAAAGTTACGAGATCTACAACTTTCATGTTGAGTACTTTTTCTAAAAATGTCATATACTAGACCTATTTTCAAAATACACGCGTTCCGCATTTTGGGCTGCTATTAGCAATCATATTATGTATATCTAGGAATATCTCTGATTTTATAATACCTGCTGAAAGCTGAATAAGAACATTTACTAGAAATAACAACTGATAGTTTTGTTGGACGTTGGAGAAGTTTATAGGTGGCCCTTATTGATTAATTTTGTGATTTAAATGGACTGTTAAACAATGTGATTACTACGACAATAAAAAATTATGTTTGTTTGTACATACAATTTCCCACCGTTTATCAGAGACAATTTTTTTGAGTGATATTATAGGCACACCAATTTATGTTATGTGCACGCTATAAAACAATCTAAAAACACAACTTTTATATCTATAGACAGCGAAAAATTCGCGTCCGTGCGAAAAATTCACGCTCGGGCGAAAATAGCGTGTCAGGGCGAAAATAGCGCAGTCGGGCAAAAAAATTTGAGCACACGGAAAAAATTGCCCCCGGGCGCAAAAATGTGTATCAATGTGAAATACGCAACCCCGATGAAAAATGCGCGCCTCGGCAAAAAATTCGCGCACAGATGAAAAAAATCGCGGCCGGGCGAAAATAGCGCGATCTGGCGAAAAAGTTGCTCTGGATAAAAATCATGCCCGGGCGAATAAAATAGCGCCCGAGCAAAAAAATCGTGCCCGGGCGATAAAAATCGCACCCGTTCGTAAAAATCACGCCCGGGCGAAAAAATCGCGCCGACTGAAAAAATTTGCGCTTGTGCAAAAAATTTCCGCCCATGTGAAAAATCGCGGCACGGCGAAAAAATTGCGCTCGGACGATAAAATTCGCTCCCAGGCAAAAAAATGCCCGCCATGGAGAAATACGCCGCCCTGACGAAAAATACGCGCCTCTACGAAAAACGCGCTCATGTACGAAAAATGTGTGCCCGTGCGACAACATGCGCTCCTGGGCGAAAATCGCGTGCTTAGCTTAAAAATATGTCTCGGTCGGAGTTGTCTAATTCTTATATATATCGGAAAGAATTGTCTTTAATTCAAAATGAATTTCACGTAATTCATTAAAATTCAAATTTCAACGTCAAACGAGCAAACGAACGACGAAATTAGAATTCGACTTTCAATTCCAATTCTAGGAGCTCAATTCCGTGCAAAGTGACCCTTAGATTTTTTTTAAAAGTTACAGGTTATGAGATTGAAAGTAAGCAGGGGATGTTACAGGTTTTGTAGTGCATCTCCTCCTTTTTTTTCACATTCATGCACTCGAAAAACTGTGGTTTATCTCATAATATTCTATCTGTAACAAAAAAACCGGGTTTTTTCACATTCATGCACTGGATTAAATGATTAGACTTTTTGTTATTACCAAATGAAGAATCCAAAACCTATGCAGAATCTGAGATGTCGGTTGTGCTTCGCTGACGGAATCGATGAGGGCTTTGCCTACTTTTGTTATCTCCGACTTTGTTTTTTATTCTGCTAGGTGATAATTTATCGTTCTGTATGGTGTCAACCACATGGTTAAGAGGGAGGAAAGGTCGGATTGTTCCTCCGGCTACTCCATCCTGAAGCATCCACTAACGTCTATCGCAGCTTCTCTTGACTTCACATAGTCAACTACCTTGACTGCTGCTTTCTTGCTGCCCGTTATGGCGACGGGCAGACGGTGGCGGCTTAAGACTGCAGGAAGATGAGCAGTGGATAATGAAGCTGACAAACCTCAAGTTCAAAAACTGGATATGAAAACTATCATTTTACTATGCATTTCAGTATAAAAATTAAAACTACATTGATATTCATTTTACATACATTTACATGCTAAAATCACTCTTGAATTCTGGAACCAAAACTAAAAACTGTTTTTAAAATAGGCCATTGTTAACCGCAACCCGTTATTGGCTAGTCGCACCCCAAAATTTCATAATTTTTCGCATCTTTTTGAAATACGTCTTGTACATGTAATATTAGGGAAAGTGTTCAACACAAAAGTTGTAGATCTCGTTGAGATCTACAACTTTTGTGTTGATCACTTTTCCTAAAAATGCATGTACAATACGTACTTTGGAAATATGCTCAGATTTGCGTCTTTCAGAAATACGCCTTGTACATGCAATTTCAGGAAAAGTGTTCAACACGAAAGTCGTAGATCTCGTCGAGATATACAACTTTCGTGTTGAACATTTTTCCTAAAATTGCATGTACAAGACGTATTTCAAAAAGACGCAAAAAATAGAGGATTTTGAGGTGCGACTAGCCAATAACTACTGCGGTTAACCGCTAAAAGTATTCTCAGAAATATTTGGACAAAATGTATAAAAATCTGCAGCATATTCAAAATTCTCTGCAAGGAAAACAGTGGATGCACGGTTTGTCTTCATCAAAAGCAAGCAACATCTGGCTATCTTCAACCAGCGTTATGTTTCCTCGTCGGGTCACTGAATACCAGTTCTTCTCTTTGATGGGACTTCGACTGATCGGCAAGTTACCGGCTGGGCGAAAATCAGGGGAAATAATTGTGTCAGGATTGCCTGTAATGTTTATGGTCCTGTATCAATGAGGAGCCTGCAAAAGAGGTGGGACTCATACAATTTTGACTTGTGCCATGCACTTTGCACGACGCTCTCATAATTTATGGCTGCTCATTAGTTGTCCTGATGATTCTTAAAATTAGTCGAAAATCAGAGGTGCGACTACGGGCAGCCTTGGCAAAAGAGAGAATCAGGTGACCTGCACAAAGATATTTGCATATTAATTTGTTACTGTGCCGAGCCTTGAGTGTGACCAAAGGGTCGGTTCTCTTGAGCGTGTAGAGAGTTATTATGAAATGGTGTATGACTGATATCGAGTCGAGTTTGAGTGATTTTTGCTCGGCTCAAAATCGAATTTTTTGACTCGAGCTCGTCTCGAAATCTACTCGAAATCGAAATTGATTTTGAGTCGAGGCGGTTCGATTCAAAATGACTTGATTCTGAGTCGACTCAAAATCAAATCGAGTCAGCTCAGCATTAAGTAATTTTTTCTTTTTATTCCTGATTGACTCAAAATTAAATTGGACAGCTTATAAATTTAGTAAATGAAGTGCTTAAAAATCTTCATTCTTTTTATTTAATTTTAAATTTTATTGTTTTAAATTTTAAATAAGAATATATTAATAAATACATATTATTTTTAATTAATTCAAATTGATTCTAATCATATTTCAAGCGATTTATAGCTTGCTCGAAATTATATTCTAGTCAAATTGAATCGATTAAAATTGTGTCGAATCAATTTTAATCGATTCTGATTCGACTCAATATTCAAGCGACGTTTGAGTTTCGAATAATTTGCCCAGCCCTAAGAGGGTGATTATATGAGCATACTAATTTTTGTTATTGACAAACCACATATTCTAAAAATAAGCTATATATTTCTCCTCATTTTCACTAGTGGCAGCCAAATGGAAAGCCCTAACTCTCATTCCCGCGATCTGCATGCGTCTTTCCTCGTCGGTCCTTCATACTAATGTCATGTCTAGCCCTTCAATGAAATCTATGGTGCCCAGCCCTCCATCAACGTTGTTTCTTCTGACGGATGCCCCTAGCCAGCAATCTTTCCTCTCCGACGGACCCTCCCCTTCCCGTGATCATTTACTGTAAATCTTAAGAGGCTTCGCAACTGAATTATTCCTTCCCGACCCCCTGAAGTCAACACAATTCATACCAAATCCCATTCCAAATTAACATAAATTCCGACAAAAAAACTTTTCTCATGTGACAGAGGAGTATACAAAAATCCATCATCAAAACCCGAAAATAAAAAAAGTTCTAAATTTCCGGCATCCTACCACATGATAAGCAAAACACTCGGGTATAAAAACCATCATATTCACATTATTTTGCGGGTGGATGAAGACAGACGAAGAAAGCCATCAAATACATTCTAAAATCTCAAACTCAGGGATGATAGTTATGTACAAGGAAAAAGAAAACGGGGAATCTGGGATCAAACATACAACCGCTATCAGAGCACGCAGAGGAGGGCATAGAGGATCCTGCGGAGGGCAAGGTGGAGGCGCTGTATGGCGCGGTTGGTGTAAACGGAGCTCTCCCCAACGAGTGTCTCCATGATTTCTAAGAAGAGGTTCGACATTAAAAATCTCGGTTTGCCCATAACATTTTTGGTCTGCTATTAGCCTGGAGCTGTCAAAAACCAAAATAGGTTTGCCACCTTTTATGAAATGTTGTCCACAAGGTTTTGCGTGCAATGAAGAGTGTCTCTTCTTCTTCGTTGTGACGGGCAGTATTAAGGCGGCGATTTTACGATGTTTATAAATGGTACGATGACAAATCTCTCATTGCTTGTTGCAGTTTAGCGATGAGAGAACCCCTCAGCATATGTTGGGCAACTCGACGAAAACGACTAGTTTTTATATTGTAGATGTTTTGCAAGTTGGGCAATTTCCATTGTAAAATTTATTTCTTTACTGCAGTTTAGAAAAATACTACTTTGCTATTTTATATGAAAAGCGACTTGAAATTTATGAAAATGCGCAGTCTTTTCTCTGAGCTCCAATTTGCTGTTGGCGCTGCTCCAGATGTGTATTTGGCCGCCTCCAATGGCCTGGAAGTCGGTCATAACTTATAGCATTATCAGATATGCCAGAGTTACCCGACAAAAATGATTTTGTTTGGGAGAGTTGTTGCAGATTGAAAATCTGTCGATCAAATATAACTAATTGTACAGAGCTCTTTGATAAGTTGTTTTGAAAAGCTCCAGACCGTTTGGATCTCCACTTGATGTTTCTCAGATCTCTAAAATAAGCATTCCGGGGAGAGAGCTCGAATGAACAGGGATTTGTAGAGGATCGACAGAGAACACGACATACAACAACTTAGGGTTTAGGCTTCCCCTTCCTCTTGTTTCTGATCGATGCTAGGAGAAGAAAGACGGGCTTGTTCCAACGATCGACACAGAGACGATCGACGCACAAAACAAGAAGTCCTCTTCCCCATTCTGATCACCAACGAGAACGAAGGCTTGCACTTGCAACGGAATCACAGAGATCATCAAGAGTTTCTTCTCGATCGGCAACAGGGACGTGCGGCTGCCCTAGATCGCGAACCCTTCTCGATCGACGACAGGGACGAGCGGCTACCCTAGACCGCGATCACTTTTCGATCAGCGACGAGACGAACATCTCTCTCTTCGATTGAGCATGCGAGAGCTTGGTGTGCCGATCGGGCTGGGGAAGAGGACGACCTATCGACTGGGGAAAAATCACTTTTACGGGAGCTAGACGCAGGAGGTAGGCAGCGCTCTAAAAATGCTCATTTGTTATCGCGTTTTGTAGCATTGCATTTTATCAAAATGCAACCGTGCGATAAAAATCTATTTGTTTTTCGCCTACAGTTTGAATCGCCGGGCGTTTCTTCAGGCTCAAAAAGTTGCGGGACGAAACCTTGCGGGAGAGCTTCGGTTTATCGCATTTGGAGGAGGAAAGAAGGCGGGAGCGTGGACAGGTATCGCGCGACCTCCGTCATCTCTCCCGTCGCCTCGACTCGCGCGGAAGAATCCATCCTGTCACATCTTCTCCGACGACATCCAGGGTTCGCGACTCCGCATTCAGTGCTTGTCATCTCCGGCACATCCAGGGCTCCTCTTCTCCACCGCATCTGTGGTCTTCCCCGACCTTATTTTTGGATCTGCATGATTCTGTCGCATCTTCTCTGCATCTTCTCTGTTGCATCTTGTGCATCCTCTCTGTGCATCCTGATTTCGAACATAGAATTCTCACCCCTTCCCCGTTATGTGCATCTTCTCTCTGGATTTGCAGGTACAACATTGCTCCCGTCTCTACACGAAAAGCTTGATCCATTATTGCCCCTGATCTGCATCACTCAATGGCAGATATTTCTTTCCCCTTTCAACTTTTTGGTGATTTGCATTGTATGAAAATGGAATGTGTGGATGTGATTTGTGTTGATTTATGTAAGCTTATGATGTTCATTTGATTGTGAATGTGTTGATTTTGAATATGTGCAGGCTTGTGAGTAATTATTGATTTTTTTGGGAAAATGGAACAGGTGGATGTGAATGTGTAGTTGTGTTGAGTGTCTGTATGTGTTGAGTGTGTTTGTGCACTTGTGTGTGTGCATGTCGTAATGTGTGTGTATGTGTTGAGTATGTGTACATGTACTTGTGTGTGTGTGTGTGTGTGTGTGTGTGTGTGTGTGTGTGTGTGTGTGTGTGTGTACACTTGTGTGTGTGTGTGTGTGTACACTTGTGTGTGTGTGTGTGTACACTTGTGTGTGTGTACACTTGTGTGTGTGTGTGTGTAACAGACCAAAATTCGCCACAATTTAAAATCATTCTTTCTGAGTGAGTTTTTCACATAATTATACGCATCAGGATAATAAAAGAAGGGTACCCGTAAAAACATAACATCATATTTCATTAATATACAAAATATATACACTGTCTAAATGTCAAGTACAAAAATGTCTCCATTTATTTCATTACAAATATCTAACAAAAGTACAAGGAATAAATTCATGCTAACCCGTGGACGAGCCACGTCTTCAACTGGTCTTCGATATGCCTCTGTCTGAGCCCGTCTAGCGGGATCTGGTACGCTGGTGCTCGGTTCCTAAAAAAATGAGGAACTAATTAGTTTTGAAAATTAAGTTAATTCTTTACCCTTACAAGTAGCTTCGCACTGCAAGCGGACAAGAAAGTCAGCAACAATGAAATCTATATGAACATGTTTCTAAGTTAGAAACAAGTAAAATCAACAATTCTATATCTGATATCTATTCATTTTTCATTTGTACTGTTGCTATCAATTTTCTTTTTATTCATAATTCGTTTCTCGAAATACTTAGGGTCATTCGAATATCTCAATTATCCGGGTTCGTCGACCCTTCATATCATTATCCAGTTTAGGGCGCTTTTACGTGCAACAGGCTTCAACGCCTCCTAATCGGATTCATATCGTAATCTGTAGGAGTTTGACCCCCCCACGACGTGTGAGAGTTCTACCCCCCTCACGAGGTGTAGGAGTCTGAAACATTCCCCCCTACTAGGCCGACCCTTAGCATTTCGATGTGTCGACACGTTCTCCATTTTAATTCAATTTCAATCATTTCGATTCGTTCAGTTTATTTCAAAAATAGGATTTATTTGTAGTTGGTTCCCCTCAAAATTCTATCGCTCGCTAAGCCACGTTAGGGTTTTCGGCGATTCATATATTCAGTGATATCAAACAACTGAAAGGTAATTAGCTTAACAAGTTCACAAAAGAGGAAAAAAAAACAGTAAGGATGCACCCCAACTTTTCCTTTGCCCTTGTCCTTCGAAGGGTTCACATCATGTCTATCGCTGGACGTCATCCTCTGTAGTATCAAAATATCATTTACTTTAGGGTTGCGCCATAAATAGTTACGAGCGAACTCCTACGACGGTCACAACTATGACCTCTAGGAGTTGTCTAGGGAAGGACTAACGCGGGTGATCAAAAAGAAGGCGCACCATTCAACTAATAAAAGGATGCAAATGCCCACGATGTCTATCCAAATTTCTCCAATGCACAACCTCAAGGGTTGTCACGATGGCAACGCCAAGGGCTGTGAATAACAGCTCAAAGCAAGGTGTAAATGCCTTCTAAAATAGTCGGACAACTAACATAAAGCAGCCCAAAAGCACAACCGGCAGCACCCAGGCAGCCCTCAACAACACAGTCCGCAAACAAAGTTTGCAAGAGGGTCAAGATAAAACCCCTAATGAAAGTCTAACCTCATCTCTCCCAAAACTAGCTCAAATTCAAGGTTTAGGGTTTGGAAAGCTATAATGAAATTCAAAACCAAAACCCCAAACCCTAGGGTTTTCACCCATCATCAATCCGTACACAAACTTCATGATCAACACAAGAGGAGTGGAGGGAAGGAGATTACCTCTCAATCGCAAGAAGATTCACAGAAATCAGAGAAGAATCGAGCCCTAGAGAGCAATCGGCGCATGCAGGTTCCACGACTTCTTCTCTCGGTTCACTCCGTCAAAAATGAAGAGGAACGAAAGAATGCCAAGAATATATCACGGAACCCACCGCTTAACCCAGGCAGCCGATTATACACCTGGTTCACCGGTTTATTAAAATCAACAGTGCACAACCACTGTTACTTAAATTAAAACAGCCAAGCCACCAACCGGTCCAACTCAATAACCCCCAAACCAACACAAGTCCAATCTTCATTCTGCTTAAATAAAATCCGGCCAACTCATGCCATTCAAAATTAAACAAAAATGAAAAGACTGTCGAAATTTCAAATCCCATGCATCTAAAGCATCGAATCGGCACTGAAATTGTATTTTCATCATTAGGGAATATTACAAAAATAAATGCATTTTATATTCGTTTGGGTCTTACAGTGTGTGTGTGTGTGTGTGTGTGTGTGTGTGTGTGTGTGTGTGCGCGCGCACTTGTGTGTGTGTGTGTGTCTATTTTTTGTGTGGATATATGAGTGTGTGAAAATGTGTGTTGATTTTGAGTATGTGTGAATATGTGAGTGTGTGTGCGCTTATTTATGTGTATGTGTAGTTGAGAAAAAGTATGTGCACTTGTGTGTGTGTGTGTGTGTGTGTGTGTGTGTGCATGTATGTAATGTGTGTGTTGAGTGTGTGTATGTGTTGAGTGTGTGTATGTGCACTTGTGTGATTATTTATGTTTGGTTTTATTTTTCTTTCATCCAGTTTACACGTCATGTGTAAACATAAAGAAGACGTTAGTGTAAATTGGGAGGTCAACGATGTTTTGATTTTTTTTTACTTGTGCTTGAAAGAAATTGAGTTGGGTAATCACCCAACCACACACCTTAACAGATGGGTGGGTCAACCTGACAACAAATTTATTTGCTCATATGGTTAAGTCGTATGATCGAAATCAAATGAAGAACAGATGGGATCAACTAAAGATAAATTAAAAATTATGACGAGAGCTTAAGGGCCGTGAGACGGGTTTAGACTGGGATCCTATTGGCAAAATTATTGCTGCTTCAGAAGATTGGTTTAATGATGCTCGATACATGTCATTATTTAAAGATTGTATATGAGCTATTGATGGAACAAATGTGGATGCTCGAGTTTCTGCTGATCAACATGTTTCCTATATTGGTCAGCATGACACAACAACGCATAATGTTATGACGGTTTGTGATTTCAATATGTATTTCACATTTGTAATAGCGGGTTGGGAGGGTTCTACTCATGACAACCGTATATTTCAGCGTGCATTTATGGACCCGAGTTATAGTTTCTCGTATCCGCCGCAAGGTGAGACTTGTATATCTTGAGATTTTAGCAGTTTTTAATCTTATTTTTTTGATAATGCCATTATTATTCTCACATAAACATATTAAACTTTGCAGGTAAATATTATCTTGTTGATGTCGAATATCCACTCCAATGTTTTTTTTTAAAATCATATCCAAGAACATAATATCATTTACCTTATTTTAGAAGGTACAGTAAGTCTATATAAGGATGTCGTGAAATATTCAACCATACTCGCTCTTCCTTGCATAGTGTTATAGAGCGGTCATTCAGAGTATGAAAAAATAGTGGAAGATACTTAAGGACAAACCGCCATATAGTTTGACAAAGCAACGAGACATTGTGATTGTAATAATGAGTTTGTATAATTATATTTGTATGCACCCATCCCACTCAGATGCTCATTTTCGGGCTTGTGATGAAGACGAACATTTAATTTACCCAGCGGGTCTTCAAAGAAGAACATGTCAAATTAATGAAAGCTCAAGTGGAGATCATGTTAGAGGGATTCGAGTAGGTGTTGATGAGATGTCGACGCTGCGTGATTCTATTGTCGAACAACTACACAGAGCTTGAACGTATTTGGAGTATCTGCATAGTCAACAAATGTATTTCAAGTTTTTGATATTTTAATATTTACATGTATTTTGAGTTTATGCATAAGTTAATGTATATATGTTTTTTGATTGGTTTGTGTAAGTTTATACTTTTTGAGTTGATAATTTTAAATTGGTAGCACTATCACAATTTTATAACATTAATATCACATCGGTATTTTGCCAAATGATTCTTTATTATTGATGAGGCTCCTTGTACCCGGTCCAGTCAAGCCGCGGTCCATCAAGCGCAGCCCGAGTCATCGGCCGCGTCCCGCCTGGCTGCGCGCAATGCGGCGCGCGGCCCGCTCCCGCGCACACGCGCGAGGCGAAGCACGAACATGGGAGCACGCGCCATGGCACAGACCTAGGTGCGCGAGCGCTGGGTGGCTGGTAGCGTGCTTTTGCATGATGTCGTGCCGCTCTGGCCGGGCGGCTTCTAGGCCGCCCGACCTCCTCGCCTCCCCAGCCGCCCGGTTAGGGCGGTCAGATTACCATCCGGGAAAGGCGGCCCCACCGGCCGCACTCCCCTCTTTTCTCCTGCGCCAGGAAAGCGCCACAGCCCCTAATAGGGGCGGTGCCCTTTTCTTCCAGTTAGGCGGCCATTTGGCTGCCCATCCGCCATTGGCCGCCCCTAGTTAAGGGCGGCCAGATTCCCTACCTGGGAGTGCGGTCCCACCAGCCGCCCTCCCCTCTTTTTTCCTACGCCAGGGAGGTGTCACCGCCCCTAACAGGGGCAATGTTCCTTCCTTCCTGACGGGCGGCCATTCCTCGCCCTAGACGGGCTGCCGTGAGGAAGCCCTTCCTTATTCTTCTGTCGTCGGCCACCCCTTATAGGGGCAGCCTCTTCCACGCCGGGGCGAGCGACCGTTTTGCTGCCCGTCCTCCACTGGCACCACCAAGGGGCGGGTTACCCTTAACCTCGGTCGACCAGCCTCGTCCCGGTGGCCGGCCAAGTCCCTTCGGTCAAGCATGACCTTCGCCGGCGGGCGATCTTCCCCATCTCCGCCGCCGCTGCCCGTCGTCCATCATGTGTATTCTCCGCTGTCAGATCACGCTCTCACGATCGCCGCCATCGGTTACGTGGGTAACCACCTACGTAACCACCCGCATGATCTCCATTAATGGAGAAAATGCGTAGCCAAAAATAGATCAGTCTACCGTTAGTATAATTATTAAATATTATACGCGTAAATATGTCATGAAATCGGCCTATCAATAGCAATCATGGTGGTTACAGACTGCGGATAACAGCATAACCTCCATAGCCACTCATAAAGCCTATAAATAGGGCCCCTGATCACCTTTAATGCTCATTTTCTCTCCTCCATCAGAAAATCCTCCGACAGATTTTCTCTCTCCTTTTGTCTTCATCCTCTTCATTTCTTTCTCACCATTCGAAGATCTTCAAGCATTCTTTGAAGATCTCCTTCGTCTTCAAAGCCTCATTCGAAGATCTTCATCTTCTACGTCCGGAATTTCTCTCTCCTTCATCCCTCTTTCTTGCGCGCTATTGCACGTGTCTATTCCTTGCGCGCTCCCGTGCACATTTCTCCCTTGGGCGCCCCTGCGCGCCACCTCCTTGCACTCCCTCACACGTGTTTCTCCCTTGCGTGCTCCTGCATGTGCCGCTTCTTTTACGAGCTCCCGCGTGCGCTGCCTCCTTGCACGCTCTCCCACTCGTCGCTTCCTTGCGCGCTCTCACGCGCACCTCTCCCTCGCGAGTTCTTGCGGCCTTCTCTCCCCTCCATGCTCCCACGCGCTCCAACTCACGTCGCTCCCTTACGCGGGTCTCTTCCCCCCGTGCTCCATACACTCTCCTTAGACAAGCGCCATGCACGCTCTCTCTCTCTCTCTCTCTCTCTCTCTCTACTCGCAACCGCTCTGCGCGCTCTCCTCCAGCAAGCATCCATCACACTTTTTGCCAACAAGCGTCCCACGCGCTTCACAGCTAGCACTCCATCTACCGATAAGAAAACCGAGCCACGCTTCTCAAAATGACAATCAGAGATAAGAATTAGAGGATAGGACGCGCCCGACTCATCGTACGAGCTTCCAAGCCCCAGACATCCGAACAAGTGCAACAAGCTACTCCCGCCTCCAAGGACTATTAGAGGATTCCAGAATGCAATGTGCATACAACTCCCAGCAGCACACGAATAAATTTTTAGCTATGCGGACGGTGGTCTGTCACCCTCTGAGCTCTTCTCTCTCCCCCCAATAATTATAACAAGAGGCAGTCTGTCGCCCTCGAATTTTTGGAAAAGCCCTATAACGACACTCATATCTAGTGGAGGTTTGGTCGGCACAGATCCGACCATGCGATTTTTCACCCAGTTGACGGGTTTTCCATGTAAAAAAAATTGTCTTGTCATCTTTTTTTTTCTCTGTGACTATGTGTGCGCTCGACCGCTCCGCGGCCTAAGACGGTCCAAGTTAATCCTGTCCGACCAGGGCGTCGAGGTTGGCCGCAACAGTTTGGCGTCATTTGTTGGAAACAAGTTCTCAGCATCCTCAGAAGACAGTAGTACCCTCAACATAACGGTACTCGTGATTAGACCATGGCGTGAGAAGCTACCTGCGCTGCAGAAGGGACGACACTTGGGGGGAAGGTTGGTCCAGTTCCCCCTCACTTATCTGTCATCATACCTGAAGAATTACCCCCACGCGCAGATTTCCAAGGCCGTAGAGCCTGTTCAGACAAAGAATCTGAAGCTCAAAATCACTGCAATCGCCCTGAAGTAGCGGGCCTTGATGAAAGACTCACATGCGAAGAAGTTCTCAACTTAATCACAGAAGAGCGCGAGCGAGCCAAGCAGCGTGCCACTTTGGCAAGTCGCACTCCATCATTGCTCACCATTCGCACCTGAGATTCGGGCACACTCAATCCCTCACGGTTTCAAGCTCCCAAAGATCGAGACATATGATGGTACAAGTGAACCGTCTAGCATGTCAGAAACTTCGCAATCATGATGCAACTTTGCAACCCCTAAATCAAATGTTATGTTAGCCGCCGGATATTCAATGAACCTGGTTTCTTTCCTTGAAGGAAGGAGAAATCAAGGATTCCGCAGAATTAACACAACAATTCACTGATCAGTTTATCACCAGCCGCCGGATATTCAATGATCCTTCAAACCTGTCCGGTATCCGTCAATGTGAGGGGTAAACCCTTAAATATTTCTTCCATCATTTCACCACTGAGGCACGACGAATCCCTGTGATAAAATCAGAGCTCCTACTCGGATTTCTTCTTGGAGGGCTCCGACCTAGTGGCTTCCACTCTGCACTAGTACGAGAGACTATACCCAGCTATTTTGATCTTATTCAACGGATCGATGCCCAGATTGCCACTGATGATGCAATTGAAGCACACCACCAACAATTCAAAAGCAACTAAAAGAGATAGCGAGAGCAAGGGTTGACACCACTGTTGGTTCCCAAAAAGAGCAACTCACGTCGCGTCAACTCTCGACGAGGTGGGGGCATCACCAATATCAAGCCTTCACTCCCCTCAACACTTTGCGACCAGAAGTGTTGTTCACCATACGCAACCATCCATCAATCCAAATGCCAAGGGCTCTTCCTCCAAATTCAGAGGACCAATCTAAATATTGTGACTTCCATTAAGGTCATAGACATAAGACAGAAGATTGTTCGCGACTGAAGTCAGAAATCGAATGATTCATTCGCCTAAGATACCTCAAGATTTCTCTCCAAAACAAAGGCTATGAATCAATGTGTCAAGAATGATCATGCATGGGGCTGACCCCAGGATGAACGTCCCAAAGAAGAATTTGTTTTTTGCCAAAGGGGTGTCCAGAGCTCCACCACCACTGTTTGTATTTTCGGCATTTGTGAAACAAACAACAAGTGTTATTTTCAATCTTATTGATGACTTCATTGTAGAATGTTCGGTGCTCCCAACAAGAGACTCCAGCCTCTCCCCTTACAGAGTGTTCTGTGATCACAACAAAGGCTCTAGACTCTCCCCTTATAGAGTGTTTGGTGCTCCCAACAAGGGAATCCGGGCTCTCCCCTTATAAAGTGTTCGGTGATCCCAATAAGGGACTCTGACCTCTCCCCTTACAGAGTGTTCAATGCTCCCAACAAGGGACTTCGACCTCTCCCCTTACAGAGTGTTCAGTGATCCCAACAAAGGAATCCAGCCTCTCCCCTTATAAAATGTTCTGTGCACCCAATAAGGGACTCTGACCTCTCCCCTTACAGAGTGTTCGGTGCTCCCAACATGAGACTTCGATCTCTTCCCTTATAGAGTGTTCGGTGCTCCCAACAAGGGACTTTGATCTCTCCCCTTACAGAGTATTCGGTGCTCCCAACAAGGATCTCCGGCCTCTCCCCTTACAGGGTGTTCAAATCGCTACAAAAGTCATCCTTGCCTCTTCAGTTCATAGCTCGGCTAGGTCGCGCAAACCAAGCCACAAGCCATCCTCGCGCAAACTAAACCGCGACTACAGCCCGCACAAAACGATGTCGCATGCCAAATTTACGAAAAAACAACATTTGTGCAAAAGAAAGGGGCAGAAGATCCCGATGTCATCACATCTTTGTCGGCGGGGGTAGCAACATCAAGAGAAACAACATGAACCTCGCTAACTAAGGAACCATTTTTCCTTAATGAAGATGCGGGCGCCGCATCCACATCCCTACATCTTGCAATAACAGGTTTCCTCCTCCGACCATGAGCACAAGGTACCCCGATGGCAAACTCGAGGGCACCAGAAACTCGCATCTCAACAACCTCTTCTCCTCCACAATGAGCTCTCAATGCGCAATACATATTACACCTTACGCACATCGCACATGTTGCATGCATCGTGCACGCAACACCCGTTACACATCGCGCACATTACGCGTTGTGCACATCACACCTCGTGTACTATCACATATCTTGCACCTTGTACATATCGCGCTAGGCGTGCATGAAGTCCAAAGGGGCACCTTGCACACAGTGCACCTGCTAGGGCGCATCTAGGGGAGCGTGCTCCTAGGCGCGCGCAGGGTGGCCGACATCGTGCTTTTACATGTTGTCATGTTGCTCTGGGCGTGCGGCTTCCAGGCTGCCCGGCCTCCTCGCCTCCCCGGCCGCCCAGTTAGGGCGGCCAGATTCCCTTCTGGGGAGGGCGGCCCCAATGGCCTCCCACTGGCTGTCTATCTGCCGCTGGCCGCCACTAGTTAAGGGCAGCCGGATTCCCTTCCATGGAGGGCGGAACAACCGGCCGCCCTCCCCTCCTTTTTCCTGCGTCAGAGAGGCGCCATTGCCCCTAATGAGGGAGGTGTTCCTTCCTTCCTTCCTGACAGACGGCCATTCGGCCGCCGGTCCGTCATTGGCCACCCAAAAATAGGGGCGGCCATTCCTCTCCCTGGACGGGCTGTCGTGAGGCAGCCCCTCCTTATTCTTCCACCGTCGGCCGCCCCTAATAGGGGCGACCTATTCATCGCCGGGGAGGGCGGCCGTTTCGCTGCCCTTCCTCCGCCGACACCACCAAGGGGCAGTTTTCCCTTCCCCTCGGTCGGTCGGCCTCGCCCCGATGGCCGGCCAACTCCCTTCGGTCAAGCATGACCTTCACTGGCTGGCAAACTTCCTCGCCGCCACAGCCACCGCCCGTCATCCATCATGTGTATTCTCCGTCGTCCGATCGTGCTCCCGCGATCGCCGCCATCAGTTACATGGATAAACACACATGTAACCACCCGCATGATCTCCCGTAATGGAGAAAATGCGTTGCTAAAAAAAGATCGGTCTACGGTTAGTATAATTATTAAATATTATACGCGCAAATATGTCATGAATCGGCCAATTAATAGCAATCATGATGGTTATGGGCTACGAATAACCGCATAACCTCCATAACCACCCATAAAGCCTATAAATAGGGTCACTGCTCCCTCTTTAATGCTCATTTTCTCTCCTCCATCAGAAAATCCTCTCACAGATTTTCTCTCTCCTCCCGCCTTCATCTTCTTCATTTCTTTCCCCCCCTTCGAAGATCTTCAAGCATTCTTTGAAAATCTCCTTCGTATTCGAAACCTCCTTCGAAGATCTTCATCTTCTCCGCCCGAAATTTCTCTCTCCTCCATCCCTCTTCCTTGCGCGCTATAACGCACATCTATTCCTTGCACGCTCTCGCGCACATCTCTCCCTTGCGCGCTCCCGCGCGCACCACCTCCTTGCGCGCTCTCGCGCTCATTTCTCTCGTGCGTGCTCCTGCTCGCGCCACCTCCTTGCGCTCCCTCGCATGCATTTCTCCCTTGCATGCTCCCACATGCACCACCTCCTTGCGCGCTCTCGCGCGTGCATCTCCCTTGTAAGTTCTTGCGCCCGTCTCTCCCCTCCACGCTCCCGCGTACTTTGCTCCCTTACGCGGGTCTCATCCCCCCGCGCTCCACGAACTCTCCTCAGATAAGAGCCTCGTGCACTCTCCCTCTGCAAGCGCCCTGCACTCTCTCTCTCTCTCTCTCATTACCCGCAACCGCTAAACGCGCTCTCCTCTAGCAAGCGCCCAACACACTCTTTGCCAACAAGCGCCCCACGCGCTCCAGAGCTAGCACTCTATCTACCGATAAAAAAACCGAGCCACATGTAAGACCCCTCTTTTTTTTTCCTTTAAAACCCCGGGGTCTTAGGCCCAGAACCGCCGCCTTGCGGTGACACCTTCGCACCCGGGAAGGTCGACACTACAAGACGCCGATCCTGCTGGCCAAATCGATCGCAGTTGACGCTAAAGTAGCAGTACAAGAGAAGACAAGTCCACAGCATATCACATATATATATTAAAATCTCCACGAAGGGAGTGTCCATAGAATAGTAAAGTGTACAGAAATAAAAAGGGCTGAAGCCCGGTACATCAATATCCTCACTACAGATCTCTCATGCGGAAGCAAAACAAAACAACTACTAGAAGTCGGAACTCACGGTCCCAGCTGGCTGTACTCCTGAGCTAGACTGTCCTATCTCCAACTACACCGGTCTCCTGGGCTGCTCCTTCATACTCGGCTCCACGATCCCCTAATATGATGTGGTTCGAAAACCATTAGTCTAAAAGACTAAGCCCTATCGTCCCCCACCCCTTCCCCCATGCTCCTAGGCACCGAGCGGGGAGGAAGAAAGGAAAGGACGTGAAAGAGGAGAGAAATCAAAAACAGGTGACAGGGGGACCTAGCTAGCAATTTATAATCAGGTTATAATGAGTAAAGTAAGAAAGGAATATAACCTTCACTTATGTGAATACACATAAGCCAAGGGATCTTCTACAAGGCTCCCATCGTATAAAATGTCTCATACCACTTTATACGTTGGGGTGTCGGTTATCACAAGCAGCATATAAATATTGAAATAACCTTAATTTATAAACTTGCTCACACAAGCTTATAGATCAAGGGGTCGTTTTGCAGGGCCTAATGTATAAGCGTCCCATACCACTTATACTTTAGGTGTCAGGGTTAAATGAATCGATTATGCTATGACATGCAGGTGGGTATGATGGACATGCAAGTGCAACACACACACAACGACTCTGTGATCACAGACCTTTAGTTCCCACTTTTTGAGAGCTAGCATCACTCTCGGGTACCACCGCTGTGGCTACGGCAGCAGCGGAGCGGGCGTCTCCACTTCTAGGCCGTATGCACACTACCAAGCCTTAGACCCCTCTCATACGCCTCTGTACACGTCCAAGGTGCACTCTAGAGTCTCGCGTACGTACTTTGCTGACAACCCGTCAGTCTTGTTGGGTCGGATGTGCGTTATCGGGGGTCGTCCTCCAGACCGCAGTGTAAAACAAGCCACCGGCCCCTCTAACTCTCACAACCGCCTGGTGCACCGTACTGCCATCGGTGTGACGAACGGCCAGTACCGCATGCCCCGCCACTAGATTTATGCACATGCAAGTTTATCGTATCAGAACCGAGCCAAAGCTCCCCGGACCATCCCGTCCGTCACAAGTATCAACCGAGCCAAAGCTCCCCGGACCATCCCGTCCGTCACAAGTATCAACCGAGCCAAAGCTCGCCGGACCGAAACGTCCGTCTCTTATTCCAAATCTCATCCCTTTGAACACCGCGGGATGGCGCCCCTTTGAACACCTCGGGACGACTTAACCATTTCCAATACTTGCCCAACTAGTGAGTGCAGTGTGAAACCCTATTTACTAAATTACTCTTTTGATTTGTTCTTTAAGGTTTACGTTAACCCAGGACTGCCCCCGGTATTCCCTGTGAAGGGCTCTCAAGGGGCACTAGGAACTGTGTTGGGATTACGCCCAGCGTTCCCTTTCGCAAGGTACTTATTAATATTATTGGTTGATTTCCTTTACCCATTACCTTCTCATATTCCGATAGGCTAATCCTAAGGTAGTTTAGACCTTTCACTCTCGCGGGCACGACGATCTTTCGTCGAACTCGCTTATCTTCTAACACACATCAACTCGATTCCCGCACTCCTTAGAACTTTCTCTGGTGACTCATCTACTTTCATTCCAATCCATCCAGCTCGACTAATTCTACACTAATCCAACTCTGATCCTAATACGACTTTTCCCCAAATTACTATTTGCAGACCAACCTATACTAAGTGATGTTCGTGATAGGATGTCCTTCAAATTTTCATCCGAATGACCTAGAATTATTACCGGAGTCCTATCATGACCTAAATAATTTATTTCCAGAATATTATATTTTTCTCAATTAACCTCCTATTTAAATAAATTCTTACAAATGCCAATTATTGTCAAGTTGATCATGAAGTATCTTAAATTATGATCCCACTGACCCAAGGAATTTTTCATAAGTTGTAGAATTGTAAAATAATACTGTCAGCCAAGTTTTATAATTTTCTCTTCAATTTTTCTATTTATCTCCTAAATAATTCAAAATTCACCTATTAGATATTTTTCAAAGGAGGTATGAGGAATTCATTTCCAAAAATTCTAAGAAATTTCCAGCAAGCTCATAATATTAAAAGAGTGCCACAAACAGAATTTCACTAGTTTTCAAGTAACAATGGCTATTAACTTTTATTTCTAAATAATTTACCAAAATGCCATTATGAAGATCTAAAAATTTGTGGTTCATCCAAAAATGCTGAGAAACTTAATCAAGGCTATTTATACTCAGATATGTCATCAATAATTTTTTCATAATTTTCTACTGAGTATTTGCAATAATTCTAAATTAAATGAAATAAGGGCAAAAATGTAATTTCCACATTCCTCTTATCAATATTCCTCAAACAGAGACATAAATTTTTAGGAGTTAAACATGTCATGATATTATTCTTGACAAAATTTGGGGAAATAACTAAGTGACAAACCTAATTTCAACATTTATTCTTCAAAAGTCCTATTAATTCAATAATTCCAAATAATGGGATTTTTGATTCCAAAAATCCCATTATTTCAATGAGGGTAAAACTCATCCTAATAGGCCACTGAAATTAATTACATGAATTTAGCATGATCCAAATGGGCCTAATACTCAAAATTTCAAAAATTACTATTAGCACACCAAGCCTAAGCATGTTCATCATTTGCATGTGGGATTACCCACCATACATTGGTCCAAACTTGATGAAATTTAAAACATATATTTATAATGTCCTGAAGGACAAGCCACAAAATTTGGGGCATTTTAGAGTTGAATTAACCCAAGAATCACCTAAACAAACCTAGGGGTAATTTGGTAATTTCACCATAATTTTAATTACAATAAATCCCAATTTTTGGGCAGGGCCTAAATATGCCCTAAACCAGTTACTTACCAAAATCCCAAGTCATATGGGCCTCTGGATGGGCTTGTGCATCACTTTCAAATTTCTGCATTTTGCTATTTGCAGCCCAAGGCCATTTAATTTTTTGATCTTGCATGTGAGATATCTCAATATGCAGAGGGTTAAATTGTCTAATATTTCTACCATAGGTCTAATATACTACTAAGGGCAGGTCACCAAAATTTGGGGCATTTTGGAGTTGATATGCTCTAAATATCAACAAATTTTAATTTATCATATTTGGGCTAAAACTATATACTTATTTTCCCCAAAAATTCCCATTTTTAGGTAGGGCCTAGCTATACCTAATTTGGCCACATGCCCAAAATTTCAGCCCATTTGGACTTAGGGTTTGGGAAGGGCACCCATTTTAATTTCTGCCCTACTCTAGGACCAGCCCTAGGAAACTGGCTCTATAGGGCAGTAGCCTTAACCAAAAATTATGTGTAATATATCAAATTAAAGGTGACTCCAAGACCTACAAATTTCATGTTGAGAACATTTTATGAAAATGGCTGTACGGGCCCTAAATATGACATGCAACATTCGGATATAAAAAGGACACAAAATACACTATTCACAAATTAAATAATCCAGAATTTCAAATGTTGCATGGCACTAATCCTAAAGCAAATCCGACGGCTGCTGTATTTCTTCTCCAAACCGCTTGCATGCCAGCCCGAGTTTTCACGGGGCTTTTCCCGGCCGCCTCCGGCGGCGCCTCCACCGCCAACTTCTCCTCTCCCCTCACGGTGGTGGGGCGAGCTTTTCCGGCGGCTAGGGCGGCCGGAGGTGGCGGCGCCACCTCACCCGAGAGCTTCAAAACCGCCATTAATGGCTGAAAATGAGTGTTGGGCTCGGGCTCATTCGACCCCGAACCATAACCTAAGGTATTCCTAAGATCTAAGCATGAAGAGAGAGGTGAGGGAGGACCTTCCCGGCGGCTTGCAACGTGAGGAGCGCGGGAACCATGGCGGCGGTGGCGGCGCTTCTCCCTTGGTTTTCACGGCCAAAGCTTGGTTTCTCTCTATCTCTGCTGCTGCTCTACTCATTCTGAGAGTGGTGAAACTGAAATGGGAGAGGGAGAGAGTGAGAGGATGAAGTATGGAGGGGAGGGTGATAACTCCTAAGTCAAGGTGGTGGGTTTGCCTTGTTTTTGTCACCAAGCATGCATGGGTGGGTCCCACTCCATTCCAGCTCCTTCTCATGACTCAATGGGTCGGCCAGCCCATGGGGGGCTGATGGCATGGGTCCAAGTGGCTCATTTCCCTTAAACACCCTTAAATACCCCTTTCTCTCTCCTAAATTATTCTTTAATTTTGAGATTCTCTCTCTCTCTCTCTCTCTCTCTCTCTCCTAGTCACTAAGTTGGCTGGTAAATCTCATATTGGCAGCCCACATGTTTATTTCATCCACCAAAATATGGTTAGCCAAGTGAGTTGGGCTTGAGCTTGAGTTAGCCCATTTGGGCTAGCTTGACCCAAACCTAGGCTACGGTTGACTTAGGTCATTTGGTCTTTGAGGTTGGCCCAAATGGGTCCTTAGTGACTCATTGGCCTCCCTAAGGCCTAGGTAGGATTGTATTGGCCCTTTGGAGGTCACTTGACCCTTAATAGGGTACCTTGACTACTTTAGGGCTAGAGTTGACTTTGGTCAACTTAGCCTTTTTGGTTGGCCCCAATGGGTCCTTGGTGACCCGTTGGCCTCTCACTATGGTTATGAAGGTATGTGTGGGGTCCACTTGGCTAAGGGAACTTCAATTGACCCTTGTGTAGGCCAGTTTGACCCATGTAGGCTAGGTTGACCCATTTAGGGTTAGAGTTGACTTTGGTCAACTCAGCCTCTTGGGTGGACCCCAATGGGTCCTAGGTGACCCTTGACCTCACTCTAGGGTTAGGTGGGCTTGGGTGCGACCCACTTGGCTTGGGGATGGTCAATTGACCCTAAGTAGGTTGGTTTGACCCATTTAGGGTTAGGGTTGACTTGGGTCAACTTAACCCTTTTGACTGCCATCCATGGGTCCTTATTGATCTAATGGATCCTACCATGGTTTGTTGAGAACATGGTGGGGTCTTGAAGTCTTGGTGATGCCCCATGGTTATCTTAAACAAAGGTTCAGGAATTTACTATTTGCACACCATAGTGGTCTCAGCCACATTCTTAGGTTTCCTTGGTCTTCTTGGGCTTCCTAGGTTTTGGTCATGACCTAATCATGGCCAATAACCACACTTAGGGGTCTAGTTGGAAATGGGATGTTACAAATCCCAATAAAACAAAACAAAGATTTCGTCCCCGAAATCCAGGTTAGGCCTACGGGATTTCTACCGAAGAAAAGAAACTTGTACATCTCATAAGAAGTGGAAGATTACATTTC
Organism: Platanthera guangdongensis; assembly: GCA_039583875.1. NCBI lineage: Eukaryota > Viridiplantae > Streptophyta > Magnoliopsida > Asparagales > Orchidaceae > Platanthera > Platanthera guangdongensis. Next base: position 141,326,376 of record CM077165.1, read on the forward strand.
GACCCATGGTTGCTAAGCGGGGTTCAAAGGGGAAAAACCTAAATATACGACCAATTCGCCCAATTGGCAAAGTCAAGATCCCAATAAACAAAAGATTAGCCCCTACTCTTCTAGGGAAGCCTTACTAGTTTTAAAAAAAAAGAAAGTAAAATGAACATGTTGAGAGGTTGTGAGGTATACCTGACTAAATAGCTCTGGATACCTTTCCTGCATCAGGTCCTGTGGCTCCCAAGTATGCTCCTCTCGTCCGTGTTCTCCACAGGACCTTGACTAGCGGGATCTTCTTGCGGCGCAAGACTCGTATCCCCTGGTCTTCGATCCGTATCAGCTCCAAATGTACAGATCGATCCGAAGCTACCGGCCCATCAGTGGCCGTAATCTGCAACTCCGGGCGTAGTAGAGCCCTCTTGAGTGAAGACACGTGAAAGACGTCATGCAAGCCGCCAGCTCCGGTGACAGCTCCAGTCGGTAAGCTAATGGACCGACCGATCCGCTCCAGGATCTTGAACGACCCCATGTACCTCGGGCTAAGCTTCTTCCGCCGACCACGTACTCGTGAAACCCCATGCATCGGCTGGATCTTCAAGAACACCCGATCCCTTGCCTGAAATTCCACTAGACGATGTCGAGCGTCATAATACTTCGCCTGCCTGCTCTGCGCCTCCAGCATTCTATCCCGTATCAGTCATACCTGCACCTCAGTATCCTCGATAAAGTCCGTGCCCACAATCTTTGACCCTCGTCTTGTATCCAAGACAATGGAGTCCTACATTTCCGCCCATACAACGCCTCATATGGAGCCATCTGTATAATAGACTGATGACTGTTATTGTACGAAAACTCCACTAGGGGCAACATCCTCTCCCAGGCTCTCCACGGTCCACAATACACAGTCTCAGCAGGTCCTCCAGTGCCCGGTTTGTGCGCTCTGTTTTGCCCATATGTCTGGGCTTGGAGGCAGCAACAAAATTGTCGCTGGAGCTTCGAAGGTTTTCCGCCTATCCATGCCTCCAGGTTGCAATGGGTGATACGAAACAGCTCCAACCCATCAGGTAGCCGTATCTGTAACATCTGGGCGGTGATCCTCTCCACGCCTCCTAACCCTTGGATAAAGGTCTCCGACACAAACGAGTGTGAAGCACCCGTGTCGAAGAGAGTGTGTGCGGCTTGCCGCAAATGAAGACGATGCCTGAGATTGAATATTTGCTTAGAGTTCTATTTTCTGGTTTTACTGCCTAGTCTTTAATAATTCAAGTTCATGAAACTACTTTTCTAGGAAGAAAAGTAGTTAAGTAAAAAAAAGAAAACTTTTGGTCGTAACTGTAATAACTTGCTCCGGGTTCCTGGGTTGAGCCAGGTCCAGTACATAAATCTGCTGTCCTCCCGGCCGCCTGCGATCTCTAAACTGATATCTGTGTCCTTGGCCACGTCCTCGGCCTCCAAATACTGAGTCGGTGGGGCAAATCTGCGGTGCTGGTGGAGGCATCCCTCTCACGGGACAGTTTCTCTTGATGTGCCCCACCTGGTGGTAGTGTAACATTCCGGCGGAGTGTAAGCCCCACCTCCCGGTCTCGCACATCTCTCATCTGAATAGGCTGAGGGGCCATCGTCACCTGCCCCCTCGGCTCCTGCCTCACCTCCTGTCGAGGCTGATCCTCCACCTTCTGTACCTCTGGCGCACGACCTCGCCACTGATCGTTTCGGGCTCCCCGGCTCTGATCCTCCGTTGGGCCGTTTCCCGGCCTCTGTTGTTGAGCCAATCTGCCTCTAACCTTTTTTTTTTGCCATCTCCAGAATACGAGTGATAGGCCCGTCCGAAACGAAAAGAAGTGCATCCTCATGTCTTCCCGTAAACCTTTGTAGAACCTCTTGGTGTACGCTGCCTCATCTAGCCGGTAGGAGTCTGCAAAACGG
>CM077165.1:141328789-141371289 GCA_039583875.1 Platanthera guangdongensis
TTCTTTTGTTAGTACATTTTTTCTTGTTTTAGGGTTCATTTTTTTCTTTTTTTATGTATGTTCTTGTGTTGTGGTGTGTGTGTGTGTGTGGTGTGTGTGTGTGTGTGGTGTGTGAAGTTATGAAAACGTCGTGTGTGTGGTTGTAGTGTTTTTATGGTGTGCATTATATGTATGTTCTTTGTGTGTGTGTGTGTGGTGGTTGTATGTGTGCGGTTGTATGTGTTTTATGGTGTGCATTATATGTATGTTCTTTGTGTGCGTGTGTGTGTGTGTGTGTGTGTGTGTGTTGTGTTCATTGTATTTATGTTCTTTTGGGGGTGTGTATGAAGTTATGAACGTGTGTGTGTGGAGGCAAAAAATTCTAATATACAGCTGAACAATGGAATCACTAATTCCAATTCCTGATAAAATTCCTGCGTTCAGCCGAACAACAGAATTTGAATTGACTTCAATTCAATTCATACGGGAATTGGAATTGAATTCAATTCCAATTCCTGCGAAACGAACGGGGTCTTATACAAATTCATATACATGAAATTGCAATATAAACGAATGAGAGTAAAATTTTCATGTCATGAGGAGTTCTTAAATGACTCAGTGAACTCCACTGTACAAAATAGTATTATAAATCTGATTAGAAGGGGAAAGATAAAATTTCCAAAATAATGACATTTGTTTTGTTTAATTTCATCAAACCATATAACTTGTGAAACATCATATACATATGTTCTTTCTAGTCTAAGGCTCCTTTTGGGGGGACTTATTTTCATTGGGTCAAGCGGTTACGACCGCATGAACCGAACCATAAGTAAGGTTCGGTTCATGCGGTCGTAACCGTTTGAACGGTGAAAATAAGCCCCCCCACCCACCCCACAAACGGAGCCTAAGAATCATAATCCCTCTTTTCTGCGTACATTTCTGCTCTAAGCTTTAATTCTCAGGCATGAAAAATCAAAATGTTCAATAAAATGCGAAGAAGACTAGAGTAATTTGTTGCGGTCAAAGATTACCCTAACAAGAGCTTAGTTTAGAAACGGCTTTTACCTGCTTCCTCTTACCAAACAGTGCATTTGGTCTCAACGGAGGTTTGGCACTGCCGCACCGGAGCTAATAATCTCCCTCAAACGCCACCTAAATTTTAACAATCATTCTTATCATTTTTACCAAAGTCAATAACCACCATGTTATTTAGAAATTAATAACCCCTAATCTTTATAAATTTAGTATATAACCCCCCCCCCCATCTTTCAATCATATGCTCTCTTTGGTGCAGCGTTTTTGCGCCAGTGAATTTGGACAATAGCGTCGTCATAAAATGTATGCTTGACAGGACAATGGTTATGATGGCGGAAATAATGAAAGGTTTAAGGCGTTATTTTGAAATTAAAATTGAAATTAAGTTGATCATGTTAGATTTATATATAATATGTCTGCACGTGTTTAGGCCGACTCGGAATAGGTTAACGAGTTTCGTGTCATTCTAGGGTTTGGCTCTAAGCTGGAAGTACTATATATACTCTATTTCATACTTAGATGGGGTATGGTAGAATACTTTGAGCCTCAAACCCTAACAAATCATGGGGCCGTCGGTGGGTTCAAGGCACTCTCCTGATGATGGCCGGTTGTAGCCTAAAAAACATGCAAACTTTTCTATCTGGCGGTTTCAAGAAAGGAGGGAGAAAGAACTGACGATTCACCCTTGTTCACAATAAAGACCATATAGGGCATGAGATTTCATCTCTTGCTTTAATAGGATGAGCAAAATTGGGAGTTACTCAATTGTTTCAATCAATTCCAATTGAAACTCCCAATCAAAATTAATAATGAAATCCTGAAATTAAATATATGAAGTATTTTTTTCATCATGCCAAAAATCATGTCTAAGGGCCAGACCAAGTTCCATTCAGGAAGTTAGGAGATAATCTAGTACACCCATCACGAGTTTTGAATGTTCGCGCGACTAAAATTACTCACATTCGCGGGAGTCCAAATGACCTTAAATAATTGTGTATGATAAATAAGGACGTCTCGACATAAATAAGTCCATATTAATTATTAGAATATAAAATATTCTAACATATGATTGCCACCAAAAAAAGAAAAATAAATTTTAAACATAATAATGAATAGAGTTCCTTAGGTAATGAGGTCACATGTCCACGATTCACTATTCGTAACCATCACGTTCACGACGGCTACCGCAGTGCCAAATTGAGTCATAATCAATAACTATAGGCAAAATATCAAATTGGTCCATAAACTTTAGGACTATTTTCAAATCAGTCCCTAAACTTTCAAATGATTCAAATAGGTCCATAAACTATTAAAACTAGTTCAAAGTAATCTCAAAGGGGTTTTAATTATTATAATATCTTATTTTTTAATATATTATTTAGTCCTTCCCCACTTCGCATTTCCTCCGCCCGATACCAGCTGCTGTGAGAAGAAGGTCCTGCTCGCCGATCTTCCCGACCCTGTACAAGGCCTCGCAATTCTGCTCGTCGGAGCTCATCCATCCTCCCCGCCTGTGACATTATTGAAATGGTAAGTTTCCTCTATTTCTCTCGCTATCTTCTATTTCCCCGACCAGTGTTTTAGGGTCTTCTATTTAGCACTTTGTTTTAGGGTATTTATAGGGCTTGAATATTTTTTTTGTTATTTTATATTTTATCCTCAACTCTAGTAATACATTATTTTTTTGCGGGTTATCATTTTTTTAGGAGAAGCTACAAGGAGCATATTAATTTTTTGGGATAATCATATTTATTTTGGGAATATTATGATTAATTTTTTTGTGATAAGCTTTCTGTAAATGAATGTTATTGGTTTGGTGGCAGCTACTTTTTTGAAGGTTTTGATTTTAGGTTTTGATTTTATTGAATATGATTCTCTTTTCTATGTGGGGGTAATGTTTGTTCGATTTGTTAGCTTACAAGACATTTTTCGCTATAAAACAGATGCAGTTAAAATGCTATATGTGAAAATTATTTTGTGAAAATTGTTTTGATTCTCTTTTTTGTTGTTTTATGCTATAAAACAGATGCAGTTAATGTTTATACTGGGTTGTTTGAGTAAATTAAAATGCTCTATTTTTTATAATTTTATAATCATTTTTGTAGAATTATATAATATTAGTAATATTGTAGTGAAATGAAAATTTAATTAAATAAGAAAAAAAGAAACAAAAAAACACTTTGGGATTACTTTGACGTGATTTTAATAGTTAAGGGGCCTATTTGAATCATTTGAAAGTTTAGGGACTGATTTGAAAAGAGTCTCAAAATTTAGGGACCAATTTGATAATTTTGTCATAACTATATTAGGTAGCTTATTCATTGATAAAAATATGTATTATAGAAATATTTGTTTAGAATTTATGATAAAAATAATAATACATTAATTATAATATGAATTCTTGATTTAAACTTTTTTTACAAATTTGTTGTAACTTATGGAAATTTAATGCATGTGTTTAATTGCTACATATTTTGCAAGTTATTTATTTATTGAAAATTGTTTGTATAATATATATATATATATATATATATATATATATATATATATATATATATATATATATATATATATTTCACTATTATAAGGGAAAAGTTGTCTTTGGTGAAACATTCAAAAATTCCATTATGCCCTCATTTTTATATTTTAATGACTTGACATATATTATAATTTATTTCAAAGAAATTAAAATACAATGTCCATTCAAGTAATTACACTTTCAAAAAATTAGAAGTAATGATGAAAATCCATTTAAATTCAAAAGTTTTTTTAGTAGAGCTCGTACACCTACTATGGTAGATTGTCATTAGGCATATTAGCGCTCTATTCAAGGAAGGTTGTCATTAGGCATATCAGTGGTATTTTCGAGCTGATGACATTAAATCAATCCACTTTATTAAACTCAAAATTAATATTTTTAGGTCAAAACGTATATTGTTTTACAAAATAAAAATTGTAATTTTATGTATATTTTTTACGGTCATTTTGAGTACTCATATGTATGTGTTGCGGGCGAAACCCGCCTTGATGGGGAGGGCGAAGCCCGTCGTCGCCGGTTGGGTACTGTCACGCATGGCTATAGGGGTGGAGCCCCGTGTCGGGCACTCGTGTGTGTGTGCATATATATATGTGTGTGTGTATATATATATATGTATATATATATATGTATATATATATATATATGTTGGGTACATTGGTTAAATGTATCTGATTTGAAGAAGCCTCACCCAACTCAATGATATACATCATAATGTATTTGATGTATGTTGAGTTTACTTGTGCAGGTTAAGTAATCACTGGACTGAAGCAAAAAGTTTCTAAGTCCATGTGTCGACACCCAGAGGGAAAGTGTCGACACTCAAGAAAGCTTGTGTCGACACCCAGACAAGCAATGTCGACACTTGGAGTCATTGTGTCGACACCTGGGATACAGAGTCGACACCAGACAGAAAGTGTCGACACTTGGAGCTGTGTCGACACTCAGTGAAGAAAAGTGCAGACAGAAAGTGTCGACACAAGGAGCTGTGTCGACACCCAGTGAAGCTGAGTCTACACCAGAAAGTGTCGACACTTGGAGCTGTGTCGACACTCAGCAAAAGTCTGTAGAGACTAAGTACAAGTGTCGACACTCAACACAATGTGTCGACACTAAGCAGAAGAGCCAGCACTTGAAGTAAGTGTCGACACCCAGCACAATGTGTCGACACTCAACAGAAGAGTCAGCATTTGAAGTATGTGTCGACACCTAGAACAATGTGTCGACACTCAGCTAAAGACTCGACACTTAGCAAAGAACAGAATTATCAACAAAATATTCTAAGTACAAGTGTCGACACTAAAGGAATGTGTCGACACTCAGCTGAAGTCTTAACAGAAGAATCAAGTGTCGACACAAGGAGCTGTGTCGACACTTAGCAAGTATCAACATAGAAGACTATGTGTCGACACCAAGAAACAGTGTCGACACTTAACAGATTCAACACAAGAAGATGTGTCGACATAAAGGAGATGTGTCGACACTTAGAAGAATTCAGTTAAAGATAGAAGATCAAGTACTTGTGTCGACACTCAATTTCAGTGTCGACACCTGAAGAAGAATCTGTGTCGAGACATACAAGGAGTTGTGTCGACACCTTGTAGACTTGTGTCGACACTTACACAGCATGTGTCGACACTTGGTCTATAAGTGTCGACACTTAAAGACAGAAAGTCTCGACACTTTCAGACAGTTAGAGATTTTCAAGAAATGACTGGATGACTTGACAGATGCCGTTCCAGCTGGTCTACAGCACCTGTCAGAGATGTCAGAAGACAGTTATGAACCGGAACAGCCGGTTACCATGAAGAAGGCCTATAAATAGGCCTATGCTGTGTACAGAAAAAGATGATCAGTGATCAACAAGTGGTTCAGATTATTGTTGAACAAGTTATTGAAGTGGTACACAAAGTATCAAATCAAGAAGATCTTGCAGTCCAAGTGCAGATCTAAGAAGTTGGAGAGAGAGGGCTCCATCCAAGAAATCAGCCTCTGGAACTAGGCTGAGAAGAAGGATTCAGATTCATTCTGGATCTTAAGTGGCAGAGGTCAAGGAACTACTGCAGGAGGATTCAGTCTTATTCAGTTCTCCTCAAGAAGCTTTGAAGAAAGCTAAGTCAGATTGAATCCAGCTGAGTTCTTCCAAGAACTCATCAAGAAACTCTCAACTCCCCTCTTTTAATTCTGAGTTGTTGAGTTAATATTTGTAATACATTTTTATCTTGTAGGATCCTTTGGATCTGAGTGTATTGTAAGCCTATAATTATAAAGGCTGAGGGTAGGGCTTGAGAGCCTGAGTGTAGGAGATTGAGATCTCTGAGTGTAGGCCTTATTGGCTGAGTGTAGACCTTGGTTGGCTGAGTGTAGGCCTTGGTTGGCTGAGTGTAGGCCTTGATTGACTGAGTGTAGGCTTTGGGATAAAGCTGAGTTGTAAGGCTTTGGGCCTGAGGTGTAGGAACCAATTTGGGTTCTGAGACAGTGGAGGAGTTTGGCCGAATCTAGTACACTACTAGATAGGCGAAGGGGGAAAATGGATGTACCCATATCTTGGGGAACCACTATAAACCACTGTATCTGCTGTGCTGTGATTGTTATTTGTTGTGTATGTCTTGTTATTGCTGTGCAAAAGTAGTTAGAAATCTGTGATATAACTGATTGCTGCTATTAAGTGTCAAAAGGATTAGGTCACCTATTCACCCCCCCCCCCCTCTAGGTGTTTAGGTACCATATCTTTCAATATATATATATATATATATATATATATATATATAATATATATATATAATATATATATATATATATATATATATATATACTATATTAAAAAGATTTATCATCATGTAGTATTTGCCTAGCTTAATAAGACATTAGGCAAATCCGGACCGTCCGTTTAAACACAACAAATCAACTATAAAAACTCATCAACTCCACACGGAATCCCTGCCCCGATCCACACGGAATCCCTGCCCCGACATTCAACCCTAGCTTTTCCTCTACCGCTCGCATCTTCTCCCGCGTCGTACCGATCGACTTCCCCCTCACGCCTCCCTGCTGCGAAAGGTTCATCTCCTCCGCGGCTGCGAAAGCTTTCCCGCTCCGACCGATCGCTGTTGCAAAAGGTTTCCCGCTCCGACCGATCACACCTCCAGATCGCGGCTGTGAAAGTTTTCCCTCCGACCGATCGCACCTCCCCGCTGCGACTGCGACTGCGAAAGGATGCCCTGAGTTCATCTACTACTGATCCATCAGATCCTCCCCTCGCGCAGTGGAAGCAACCGCTGCCGGCCCGCCCCGACTTCTTATTTCTGCCTCCATCGTGCACTAGGTTTTCTCTGGATTTCTTCTCCCTTATTCACATCTAACTCAAACCCCTAAATCTAACTCAAACACACATAACACTGCATTTGCTTCTTCCCCTCTCTTCTTCATTTAGGGACAATCTCTCAGGATTTCAGAAATACCAACTACTTCATCCTTGGACATCTCCTCCAGGTACATCTACTACCTTCTCTTCTATTTCTGGACCACCTTGCTTCCATCTCCTATAAGAGATACAACTCTGATTTTATTGCATAGTTAATTTTTGGATTCCACCTTCTTTGGTATTTTTTTAATTGATTATTTTTAAGGTCTGTTATGTGTGATAAATGCTTGCTGAAATATGTGTGAGCGGCTGATCAATTGATTGGTGCAACTGATGCAGATTGCGTTAGAGCAACTGATCAATTGATTTGAACAACTGATGTGGGCTGCATTTGATTAACTAATCAACTATTTTCTTCTTTACGGTGAGCAATTGCATCACCCATCTGTGAAAACCCATCCAACAATTTTTTAATTTGTTCTTTTGGCTGACATATTAAGATATTTGTCAGGGACAACGCGGTCAACAAATTCTCTAATAACCGCATGCATAGATCAATGAAAGGATGTTAATGAAAATGAAATTCAATTAAAGTCAGTGAAGTTAACATCATGTTCATTTTCAACAAATCTCATTGAGATTTATCACCAAATGTAGAAATTATGAAACCTGATTGTGGTTTTTTTATATTTCGTGATAGAAATTTGAAAACCTGATTATAGAAATAGCCAAATGTAGTTCTCATTGAAATTTTGTAAAGCTAATTGTTGTTTTTCTACAGATCATCAATAATGCTAATTGTTGTTTTTATCATGTTTATTGGCATGATTAGGTTTTTTGGAAATACTTTAGTTCAATATGTTTTGTTTTGGTTTAATTGATTCTACGCATAACAGCTTGGATTGGATATAATTACACAGTTCAATGTTACTAAATACTGATATATATGTTCTTAATATCAATGTTAGATTTTTAAAATCAATCTACTCTTATGTGGTTGACCACAACAAATAGTTGATGTGTTTTTTTACATGATTTGTGTTTAATCCATGTTGATTGTAATCACACAGTTCTCATTGAATTTTGTAAAGCTAATTGTTCTTTTTCTACAGATCATCAATAATGCTAATTGTTGTTTTTATCATGTTTATTGGCATGATTAGGTTTTTTGGAAATACTTTAGTTTAATATGTTTTGTTTTGGTTTAATTAGAGATTTTTAAAATCAATCTACTCTTATGTGGTTGACCACAACAAATAGTTGATGTGTTTTTTTACATGATTTGTGTTTAATCCATGTTGATTGTAATCACACAGTTCTCATTGAAATTTTGTAAAGCTAATTGTTCTTTTTCTACAGATCATCAATAATGCTAATTGTTGTTTTTATCATGTTTATTGGCATGATTAGGTTTTTGGAAATACTTTAGTTTAATATGTTTTGTTTTGGTTTAATTGATTCTATGCATAACAGCTTGGATTGGATATAATTACACAGTTCAATGTTACTAAATACTGATATATATGTTCTTAATATCAATGTTAGATTTTTAAAATCAATCTACTCTTATGTGGTTGACCACAACAAATAGTTGATGTGTTTTTTTTACATGATTTGTGTTTAATCCATGTTGATTGTAATCACAACCGCATGTCCGCCAAATCTAGATGCCAACGACTGCCCAGCTTCAAGCGCGTGCTGAGAGAAGACGCGAGCTTCGCCATCTACATGAAGCAAACACCACCGGCTTGCCATCGGAAACATATCGCCCAAGAGGAAGGCCACGAATATATGCATCATCTCAAGACCGACGTGACGCAACAAATGCTCGAAGAAGAGAAGCACGACAACTTCAACGACTCATGGAAACAACCGCTACAACAGAGAATCTCTCCGAACAACAACAAACTAATAACATGCAGACAAGTAATCCCACAACACCTTATGTTCAACATCCACCTACTCTACATACACTAATAGGACTAACTCAGTCTCAAACCAACCTCAGCTATTCAATTTTATTACACACGCAACTATAACAACAACAACAATTCTTTTAAACAGACATAAAACTCCTACCATTTTGTAGGTGTTGAAATCCCTCAAAGGGCGCTAGCCAATACCCAACGACTACATCGCGGAGAACCAAGTACTAGAAGACGTCAAGTAAACGTACAAATATAAATTCAACGAACAACTGCACGTCTACAACAACAAAGAACTACAAATGAAGCCGATGTAGAAATGTCTACGGGGCCGTCCAGCCTTCTTGGTAGTCTCCTTTATGCCTGTGCAATTTCAACATTTGTACCTATTAATCATATTTGTTGCGTAATAAATTCTCCATCTTAACATGCAGGCAATAACGCAAATCGAAGAACGACAACACATTTCACGGCAAGAAACTGTTACCCCGCACTTAATGTGCCCACAGTCACACTCTCTTCCTCTACTATTTGTTCACATTGTCATGCAAAACTTTTCCACACAGAGACATCAACTCTATGCTGTAAAGGAGGTTTAGTGGATTACCTAATATCACGACACCGTCTGAGCTACTTGAACTGTACACTGCACAAACTACCGAAGCACGCAACTTTAGACAGAATATACGTGCTTACAACCACGTATACTCCTTCACATCTATGTGAGTCACATTTGATAAAAACGTGCCAGCATTTAATCAGGGTATCTATACTTTTAGAGCGCACGGTGCAATATATCACAAGATTAGTTCTCTCCTCCCAGAAAATGGTACTCGCCCACGTTACTTGCAAATGTTCATTTATGACACTGAACATGAAGTTGAGAATAGGTTGCTCGAGAGTCCAGGACTTCATATCCCAACACTTGAAAAGATCTCCAGCATACTAGATGCGGTAAACCCCTTCGTACAGACTTTCAGGCAGCTTGCAAAACAACCAAATCTTCAGCAGTGCAGATTATTAATTAAGGAGAGACCTTCAGTTGAGCGCCAGTACTCACTCCCAACGGCATCACAGGTTGCGGCGATATTGGTAGGAGCTGATGACTTTATGGAGACCAACGATAGAGACATACTCATCGAAACAACTTCAGGCAATCTAATATCTGTCAAGGAGTACTCTGGATTTTACGACCCTCTACAGTATCCGCTACTACTACCGCACGGGACATACGGTTGGCGTGGAGATGAACTACTTGATCGTACAGAACGAACTAGCTGCTGCGATTACTACTCATACTTGCTTCAGGTAAAACAAATATAACAACACATATAATAGAAATCTTACTTTTTTATATCTACCTGCTAATTTAGAGATTGTATATGCAGCAACGCAGAAACACACCTTCTATACTACTACATGCTGGACGTTTACTACAACAATACATGGTTGATATGTACATAAAAGTTGAAACCCAAAAACTACGCTGGATTCGGTCCCACCAAAGTGATATTAGGGCTGAGCATTATCAAGGTTTACAAGATTGTTTATATACTGGTGAAAACGATGCAGGTACATATAAAATCAATCATACTTGATAGAAAGTCACATTTTAAAGCTTACGGTTTTATGTAACTTATAAATAAATTCTATTTAATCATTTTACAGGTAATGTGGGACGTAGAACAATCTTACCTTCATCTTTTATCGGAAGTCCCAGAGATATGTACCAGAGGTATCAGGATGCTATGGCAGTTGTGCGCAATTTTGGCAAGCCAGATATTTTCCTAACAATGACATGTAATCCTTCGTGGCCGGAGATAATCAACGAGCTCTCTCCTGGACAAACGCCTCAAGATCGCCCAGATTTAATATCCAGAATTTTCCATGCAAAGTTAGAATGTTTAAAGGACGACGTTTTCCACAAAAGCGTTCTTGGTAGAGTGGTTGCTCACGTTCATGTTGTCGAGTTTCAAAAGTGTGGACTACCACATGCACATATGCTATTTTTTTTCAACGAGCACGATAGGCTCAATAGTCCAGACGATTATGACGGGGTCGTACGAGCAGAAATACCGATAGAAACAGAAGAACCTGAGCTATATAATGCAATACTTAAACATATGATACACGGGCCGTGTGGACGATTGAGACCGAACGCACAATGCATGAAAAATAATGTTTGCAAAAAGGGATTCCCAAAATCTTTCATTGAAAGCACAACACACGAAATTGATTCGTATCCCCTATACCGTCGCCGGGACGATGACAGGAGAATAACACTGGGTCGTGATGACAACTTGGTAATCGATAATGGCTGGGTCGTTCCGTACAACCCCTGGCTTCTACTCAAATATGATTGTCATATAAACGTGGAAATATGCAGTAGCATTAAGAGCATCAAATACCTATACAAGTACGTATACAAGGGTCCCGACTGGGTTGCATTCGAAGTACGCTCGGGTCAAAACTATGACGAAGTAAGTAAATACGTCGATGGACGTTGGATTTGCCCTCCCGAAGCTTCATGGAGGTTGTTCAAATACCATATGTATCAAACATATCCTTCAGTTGTAAGATTACAGATCCATCTACCTAATCAACATCAAGTTAGGTTTCAAGCTAATCAGACTGTCTCTAATGTGCTCGCTGATGAACGTAATTCACGAACAATGTTAACAGAGTTCTTCAAAGTATACAACGACGAGTTAGAATCCACACAATATTTATATGTGGACTTCGCAAGATATTACCGATGGCTTACTCCAACAAGGAGATGGATAAAAAGACGCAGGAATCGAATAGTCATTGGTCGCATTTACGCTGTATCACCAACGGAGGGAGAACGATTCTACTTGCGTCTCCTACTAAACCACATTCCAGCACCAACATCATTTGATAACCTATATACTGTCAATGGGCATCGTTGTGCAACATTCAAAGAAGCTGCTGAAAAGCACGGGTTGCTTGAAGAAGACAACAACATTAGAGAATGTCTGGCTGAAGCCAGAAATTTCAAAATGCCTCATGCATTGCGAAGATTATTTGCAACAATATTGTTGTATTGTCAGCCGACTGGGGTCAGGACACTCTGGGAAGAAAATCATATGGCAATGATAGAAGATTACGGTAGCACCAGCACTTCAAACATTAATTTCTTAATTAATAGATTACTTTGTGAGCTAAACAATATTTTCGAACAATATAATAAAAGCACTAAAGATTTTGACTTGCCAAGATTAAGCGAGGGCATACAATATTCGGTACACTTACCCGGTTTGATTGACAACGAACTCTCAATTCCAATATCTGATGCGGATTTACATTCGACGGCACTCTTGAATAATGGACAACAAATTGCGTACAACACTATATGCAAAAGTATAGCAGAAGGAAACAGAGCTATTTTTTTCGTTGACGGCCCTGGTGGGACCGGTAAAACTTTCCTCTACCGGTCTATATTAGCAACTTTCCGTAAAGAAGGACGCATTATTATAGCTACTGCAACTTCTGGTATAGCAGCAAATTTGCTTCCGGGTGGCTGCACTGCACACTCTCGATTCAAAATACCAATTAAACTCGAAAACGTATTGAATTGTGGTTTCAGTAAACAATCAGATATGTGCAAACTGGTCGAACTTGCATCTACAATTATCTGGGATGAGGCACCCATGGCAAACAAGAAAATTTTTGAAATACTAGATCGTACATTGCGAGATGTGCTGGGAAATGACAAACCTTTTGGTGGAAAGGTTCTTATAATGGGGGGTGATTTCAGACAGGTTACACCCGTCGTTGTGAATGGTACAAGACTGGAGATAATTAGGTCAAGCATCGTTGAGTCTTTCTTATGGCCAGAAGTGAAGTTGCTTAAACTAACAGAAAATATGAGGGCACGCGATGACGTCCGATTTGCAGAATACTTGCTCCGGGTTGGAAATGGCGAGGAGCCAACAGTAGAGAATGATATGATTCGGCTTCTTGACACAATTGTTTTGCCTTGGGAAGGAGAGCATTCAGTTGATGATTTAATAAATTTTGTTTTCCCTAATATGCAAATGTACAATATCGACTGTAATGATGTCGAGTACATTGAGACAAGGGCCCTGATAACTCCATTGAATGAAGATGTTAACAACCTGAATGAAAAATGCATGTTTATGTTCCCGGGGGATAGTACAACTTACTATTCTTTTGACTCTGTCTCTGACGATAACCATAACTTATATCTCCCAGAATTTTTAAACTCAATTAATCCCGGAAATCTACCCCCGCACAAACTAACATTAAAGCGTGGCTGCCCCATTATGCTGCTCCGAAATATAGATCCGAAAATTGGATTATGCAACGGCACTAGACTAATATGTCGTAGATTTGAAAGAAATATCATTGAGGCAAATATATTGGTAGGACATTTCAAGGGTTTAAGAGTTTTTATTCCACGCATACCACTTAAGAGTGCAGAGGATTACAAGATGCCGTTTGAACTAACGAGAAAACAATTTCCTGTCAGATTGAGCTTCGCTTTAACAATTAACAAGTCTCAGGGACAGACAATAGGGAATGTCGGGATCTATCTTCCAAATCATGTATTCAGTCATGGTCAATTGTACGTTGCTTTATCTCGAGGGGTTTCAACACATACCACAAAAGTATTAGTAAAAAACTATGTTATCGAGGGTCATGAAGGCGTGTTCACTAAAAACGTGGTATTCAGAGAAATATTTGATCGAGTTGACTCCACAACAATGAGAAGCACGGTATGATATCAAATACAACTAAATTTTATTTCATAAATAAGAACTACTTCAATTGGTCGAAGACTAAAATAAAGATTCATTTTCATTGCTCACTGCAGAATCATGACGTTGATTGTTTTTAGCTATATTTTCAATATCCCGCTGCGTATGATCTCATGCTGCCTCTGATTGAACAATGCACAAGGTACAGTAAAGTTCTGATATTTTTTGTCATTACAGATTTCTTTTTTGCAGAAAGAATGAAATTTAAAATTAATGTACTTATTTTTTAAAAATTTCTATTTTGCAGGTCATACGTTTTGTTAGATGATTAAAAGACTACACTTCATTTGGGTTAAAAATGATGAGTATGAGGATATCAATTGTGGTATATGCTCAGGTAAGATGCATGTATGTTTTTATTAATGTGCTTTGTAAGGAACTTATATTGTTATAACATCAACAAATCTTTAATCAATTCAGAAACTCTATCGTCAATATCATTTTCTATATAACCAAACATTGTTGATACTAATTTATAGTTGGAAGTCATTCTTAGATCGTTATTGTTCCCCACGACGAATGTCGCACCCGTCGACGAATGTTGCACCCACGACGAATGTCGCACCCACGACGAATGTCGCACCCACGACGAATGTCGCACCCACGACGAATGTCGCACCCACGACGAATGTCGCACCCACGACGAAGGTCGCACCCACGACGAAGGTCGCACCCACGACGAAGGTCGCACCCACGACGAATGTCGCACCCACGACGAATGTCGCACCCACGACGAATGTCGCACCCACGACATCTGTCGCACCCACGACATCGCACCCACGACGAAGTGTCGCACCCACGACATCGCACCCACGACGAATGTCGCACCCACGACGAATGTCGCACCCACGACGAATGTCGCACCCACGACGAATGTCGCACCCACGACGAATGTCGCACCCACGACGAATGTCGCACCCACGACGAATGTCGCACCCACGACGAATGTCGCACCCACGACGAATGTCGCACCCACGACGAATGTCGCACCCACGACGAATGTCGCACCGACGACATCTGTCGCACCGACGACATCTGTCGCACCGACGACATCTGTCGCACCGACGACATCTGTCGCACCCACGACATCTGTCGCACCCACGACATCTGTCGCACCCACGACATCTGCCCCCCGGGCCGAAGGCCCGTGCCTGTCACTCGTATATATATATATATATATATATATATATATATATATATATATATATATATATATATATATATATATATATATATATATATATATATATATATATATATATATATTAATATATATAATTATATATATATAATCTTTATACTATAAGCAAAGAGCAAAGAGTCATGGTGTAACATTTGGATGCCCAAAATACCCTCCACAATGGTGTAACATTTATTCCCTAAACACCCCTCATATAATCAACTCTACTTTTCATTTGTTTGAGTTTTTTTAGTCATTTTTCTTATATTTAGAGAGGAGAGACAAAAATTACGTTTTGTATGTGAAAATGTATGTTTTTTACAAAATAAAAAATATAATCGTGATTTAGATTTTTTTACAGTCATTTTGAGTACTCATATGTATATGTTGCGGGCATAGCCCGCAACGACACATATAGCACGGGCAAAGCCCGTGCGGAGGCGGGCGAAGCCCGCCTAGATGCGTCCGAAGACCACCCAAGAGCTCTCCCCTTCTTTTTATTTGTTTGGGCCGGATCTTGGGTGGTCTTTTTATTCATTTATTCTTATACTTTGAGAACTCTTCTTACAGATGTTGTCGAAGATCACCCAACTCGCAGACGAAAAAAATGATTCAGTCTGATTTAACCACCCTGTTCGACAGACGAAGATTTGAGAACAAATGTCGCTCCCACGACAAATGTCTCCCCCAAGATAAATGTCGCCCCCACGATAAATGTCGCCCCCTCGACAAATGTCGCACCCACGACCAATGTGCCGCCTCAGCCAAATGTCGCCCCCTCGACAAATGCCGCACCCTTGACAAATGTCGCACCCACGACGAATGTTGCCAAAGAAGTAGTTTGCAAAAGTTTACATTATTTTACAAAAAAAAATTATAAAATTAATTTACATTTTTATGGTCATTTTAAGTACTCATATATGTTGCGGACGCAACGCGCTCGAATGCGGGCAGCAGTGCGCTCGAATGTGGGCACATTCCGCTCGAATGCGGGCGCAACCTACTCGATTGCGGGTGAAGCCAGCTCGGATGCGGGCACAGTCCGCTCAATTGCGGCAGAAGCACGCTAAGCAAAGCCCGTGTGGAGCTGCTCGTGTGTATGTATGTATGTATATATATATACATATATATATATATATATATATACGAGCATCTTCGCACGGGCTACGTCCGTGCTCGATGCTCTCGGGCGACCTTCGGCCGCACCCAGGCGGGCTTCGCCGGCCTCCGAATGGGCGTCTCCCGTGCTCGATCCGTCGTTGCGGGCTGTGTCCGCATCAAAGCGGGATGCACCCACATCAAGATGGGCAGTACCCGCAATATATACATATGAGTACTCAAAATGATCGTAAAAAAATATAAATCAATATTACAATTTTTATTTTATATAAAAAAAATTAAATTTTGTCGTAAAAACATTAATTTCACACAATCTTTCTCTCCCTTTCACATCTCTCTCTCTTTCTCTCTCTCCTCCCTCTCTCTCTTTCTCTCTCTCCCTCCTCTCTCTCCCTCCCAACTCTCTCCCCCCATCTCATGCTCTCTCTCATGATTATATATATATATATATATATATATATATATATATATAGCAAATTATGTTTAGCTATAAGCAAATTTGATTATTAACAAAACATCTTTTTTTACAATGACTATTAGAAAATATTTTTGTTATTAACAAATCATAGCAAAAAATTAAAATAAACAAAGTAATTCTACCAAAAACAAGACTCAACCAAATTTAAGTTTTTGACAATTTTCTACAACAAAATATTACAAAATTTTAAAATATTAATGAGTATCTCCATCCTTTTGATTTCATCAATTATGTTTGTCAACTTATAGGGAAAGTCTTGAGTATCTTCAAATGGTTAGGGATGAGACCAATTTTATAAGAATAGGTGTGCACATAACCACACACTCATGATCACCATCTCAAAAGTGGTGGGATCAAGGACTTGACCGCACGCGCAATCACCGCGCATGATCCCCCCCCCCCACGCCGATCCTATCACGCGTAATGAATGAACCGCCGCGAGCGCCGCCTCGACGGCAGCGGGCGACCGACCTCTTCCCCGGACACCATTCGCCCCCCCCCCCCCCACTCCCTCGCTGCGCCGGCCGCCGCGCGCAGTCGAGGGGGCGGCACCGACCGACGCTCCCCCTCGCCTCCAGGCGCGGCCAGGAGAGCGACCGCCCGGGCCGCCCTCCCTCGGCCGCCGATAGCGGCCGAGGGGGAGGTCGCGAGGGCCGCTCCCCTTCTGCTGCCGGTCGTGGCCGGAAGAGCGGCTGCTCGGGCCGCTCTCTCCCGGCGCCGGCCGTGGCCAAGGGAGCGGCCACCTGGGCCACTCTCTCCTCTAGCCGCCGGTCGCGGCCGAGGGAGCAGCCGCCCGGGTCGCTCCCTCCCTCGGCCGCCGGCCGCGGCCGAGGGAGCGGCCGCCCGGGCCGCTCCCACCCTTGGTCGCCGGCCGCGGCCGAGGGAGCGGCCTCCCGGGCCGCTCCCTCCCTCGTCCTCCAGTGCGTAGCCAAAGGAGTCGGCCGCGTCGGCCGCTCCTCCCCGACCGTCGTCGGCGGTCCTCCCCTAGCCAGCGAACTCGACGGCGAGTCCGTCGGCCGCCCGTGGAGTTCCACCCCCGTCGTCCGATCGGTTGGGGACGTTCACAGCCGTCGGATTCGCGTGTAACCACCCACTAACCACCAGGTTAGTGGGGGATTTAATTTGTATTTTAATTATTTTTTAGGATACAAATAACAGTATTAATTATCATAAATACGCACCATTAAACTATGAGAAAATATTAATTTTGGGTGGTTACGGTGTGCGGATAGCCGCATAACCACCGTAATCACCCTCAGGAGCCTATAAAATGAGCCACATGCCTCCTCATTTCTCACCTTTTCCTTCGAGTCTTCTTCTTCCTCATGTCGAAGCCCTGCCAGATTCCTTCTCTGAGCAGCACCCGAGCCGCACTCAAGCCGCACCCGAGCCGCACCCAAGCCACATACGAGCCAAGTTAAAGCCGTCTGACAAAGCCCAATCTCTCGATTTCCAAGTGGCCTTCGCAACCGCAAGTTCAGACACTCCGTTGTCACGTCCAGAATCAGCAAGATGCTCGACGAAGCCCATCAACGCAAAGTGCAACATGTAACAAACGCTCGGCACGACGGTCTGTCCTCCGTCGTGTGTCAAGTATTCTCTCACCTCAAAACTGTAACTAAAGGTGGTCTGTCACCCTCGATTTCACAAACAAGCTGTAAAAGCCAAGAAATAGTGGACTTCGACCGACACAGATTCAGTCACGTGATTTTTTACCCGGTTGAGGTGTTTTTCCACGTTAAAACTTTGTGTGTATGATCGATTTACCTCATTGACTGTGTGCGCGCTCGACCGTTTCGAGAGCTAAGGCGGTCCAGGTTATTCCGGTCTGACTGAGACATCGAGTTAGGCCGCAACAAAAATAACACTATATTATGTCAAAATAGAAGATTAGGAACATATTAAACATACTACAAATAAAGATAAAAAACAAATATGAGGGTAAGACTTACTATTTGTGGTCTTTAGTAATGTAAACATGAAACATAAATTGTTTCCCAAGAACTTGCAATTAGATGATGAAATCTCCTCCAAGTAGAATAAATTTGTGGTAACGAACATCCATCTTTCATTTGGAGGCCAACAAAATGATTATTATTTATAAATCCGATGAAAATGAGCTTATGATTAGAAAAAACCGCAGAATCCGATGAGAAAACATTATGTTTTGACCCTTTGATACAAGAACCACCCCAACATTGTAGCATGATGAGATAACCAATCTCATGCCCGTCATGGACTTCCGCTTCGCCGAAGGTGCTAGAACGGTAAGACAATGTAGTGAATCGATCAATTTCTTGCATCTTGGAACTGCCAAAACGTGATCGTAAATCTCTTCCTTTGTACTCAACTTAGTGAAAATATCACTTCTAACTTTAAGCCATTCATCGGAAATATTCATAGTTTCCGCAATAACATGGTAACCATAATGCCCGTCAGATGCTGCAATATAGACATTTACCAAATTTTCTGCAAATTATAGTGGAAGCTGTCAACGTATCCGATTAAAAAAATTATTTTTCTGATTTATTTGATTTTTAGATGATTTCTTCAAGTTTTAGAAAGAGAGTGGAGCATCCATCAAAATATGCTCAAAAAATAATGGCTCGTGCTTTGTGATTCTTATATTTTCTTTAATTTTTTTGTATTTCTTTCAGTCGTTCTTTTAACTTGATAGGTAAATATGACTCAATTGTAAGACTTGAACCCGAATCCATGATTTCCCGTAATTTTCTCTTCATTTTTGATTGTTGATGTTTAAAGGTGTTTTGAAACCTTCTTTTGATCTCTTCAATCTCAATGTCTATGTCATAGTTTCAATTTTTTCATCTTCATTTGTTTGGATTTTGGATTCAAGCTCGGTGTCATGTATACTCAACTGTTTCCAATGTTTATGTATTAACCATAACGGATAAGCTTTCTTTTGTGTGATATGGAAGAACAACTCATGAGGGCATGGTAGTCCCAATGTAGACCGAGTAAGATGGGTGCATTTCTCTTCATAAGCATACTCGTTGCGGCAAATTTTTTTTCTTCTTGCTGGAGTTATGAAATTATAATCATGGAATCGACTCGATTATCTGATTATAAGTTCATTCCATACCGGACCAGGCCGGAATAGGGTTATGTACATTCTAATTATGAGACGGGGTCAGTCATTCAATTCGAGCGTATGTAGATAAATACTACGTTTACATATGGATCCCTACGTCGTTACATTCTATTTAGGATTAGGAATAGGCGTAATCGATGTGTCGTCTGGAGTAAAACACGACTCACTAGATCGGAATACAGTACACTATGAAACTCTTTGTTTGATTGCATTGTACTATGACAAAATGCCTTTTTAATTTTGGCATGTTATGAATCAATCATTTGATCAAATGTCATCCAAATAGTCGTTAAGTTGCCAATAGAGACTTCAAAAAACTTTTTCGACTGACTATGTCCACTCTCCACACAAATTGTATTTGAGTCAATCCATAATGAAACAAAGTATTCATTATATGGTTCCACCCATGTAGAACTAACATATGCAATGACATTATGCTATGAAGAATAATATGTTGACATAATGTCATTATACCACATATGGAATTCATTCTCAGTTCTAGCATCAACCAACCATTGCCACACAGCAAGAAACTTTTCTCATTCTTTCACCTCCTTAAAATAATTCTTACAATTTGCCAAAATATTTATATAAAAGCGTATTGGACATAAGATATGCTTTGAATTTGGGAAGCATAACTTGATTGCATTCAACTATGTCAATTCCCTATCAGTTACAAGCACTAACGATAATGATTTTTGATCTAAAATGCTTTTGAAATGATCAATGTACAACCCTGTATCCGACGAGTAGGGTCGTCAGGAGCCAGACCGGCTAGATCGAGCAGTCCAAGTCCCGGGCGAGCACCCAGGGGGCTAGAGCTCGACAGCCCCCGACTCGCCCAGGCGAGGTGGAATTACCGGGGGGGAGAGTGGAGCCGGAGGACTCACACTCGCCCCAGGCAAGCCTGGCAAGTGGCAGGCGAGTAGGGCCAGTCGGGCCCGTACTCGCCGAAGTCCTGGAAGAGGCGGCGAATGCCAGGTCCATCGAGCACTCGCCGCCCTGGGCCAGTGGAGGCTTCAGAGGGCCACTCGCCCAATAATCTGTGATGTTTTTTACCATTTTGCCCCCACTGGCCTGCCCATAGCCTTTCAAAACAGCGGAGTTACGTTGTTGGCAGGTCAACCTGGACTGCACATAGATGTTTGGAACAACGGAAGTTGGCTATTTGCAGGTCATTTCCAGAAATCTATAAATATGACTCAAGGGGTACCTCTGAAGGCATGCTCACTTGTCCCTCAGTCTTCTCGCACTTTTTGTGGTTGTCTTAGCTCGGCATTTGGCTAATGAGTGGAAGCGCTCTAAGATCTTCCGGGTGTGTGGTGGGACCTCCACGTCGAGACCATGAGTCAGTTCTTTTTTCTTTTCCTTTGTTATTTGGCTTGCAGGAGAGAAGTAAGTGTGCGATCACCTCTTCCCCAAGGGTGAACTCCAAAGAGACCGAACTCTCGGTTTCAACATTTTGGTGTTGTGAGCGTGGTGAGTGGTCAAAACAGAAAATGTTCGGCAAGGCTCGGACAGGTCCGACTCGCCACCCCCTCCCCCACTCGCCATAGTGGGGATGTTCGAAGAATTCGGGCAAGAGGTACTCGACCTCGTTAGGTTTGCACTCGGCGCGCGAGCTGAGTGCTCGACTCCAGCAGTTCCAATCATAGTTGTCTCGTCTCTGGGCGAGGATGCTCCTGGCAGGCAAGCTGAGAAGGAAGTTGCCGAGAAAGGGAGAGGATGCGAGCTCCCCGGGCGAGTGCTCTTCCCAGGCTCGGTGAGTGGGGGCCGATTCGGTGAGATTGGGGTGCGAGACCCTCTGGCTCGCCCAGCAGGGGGAGGCAGCCCCTTCAGCGAGTTGGTTTCTTCTGCCCCAGTTCTAGAGGCGTTCAGGGAGCCGGAGATGTCTTACTACACCGGGAAGGGCGACCCGGTCCAGCACGTCCAGTGGTTTGAGGATGTGGTCTCGATCCGACAGATGTCGGATGGGTTCAGGTGCAGGCTCTTCGTCATCACCCTCAAGGAGAAGGCGAGAGAATGGTTCCACCAACTACCAACCAACTTCATCTACTGCTTCGAGGACCTGCGTCGGGGGTTCATGCTGAGATTCACCGCCTCCAAGAGGAGGAAGAAGGAGTCGGAGTGCCTATTCCACATCAAGCAGGGGGTGAACAAGTCCTTAGGGAGTTACGTAGACCGGTTCCAGGAGGAGGTCACCCAGGTCCAGGAGATGTCAGGGCACACCCTGATGATGGTCTTCACCCTGGGGATGCAGAAGGGTTTCTTCAGAATGGAGCTGAAAAGGGTGTCGCCCCTCTCCTACGAGGAACTGATGGAGAGGGCGGCAAGAGAAGTTGACGGGAAGGTGTTGAACTCGGAGTTTGCCCGGAAGCTGTCCAGGTGGGCAACGGAGGAGTAGAAGGAGCCATGAGGTGGTAGAGGTCAGGAGGAGAGGAGAGTTAAACCCCGATAGAGGGAACAACAGCAGTAGCAACAGCCCAGGTGGGGACACAGGAGCCGAACCATCGATTAGGTTGGAGGCCAGAGTGGCAGGACTAGGGGCCGCAGAGAGGTTTTCATGGAGGAGACGACCGTCAGGGGGGATAGGGTCAGTTTCATCCTCTAGGTTGGAGACAGCCCAAAGACCCCCTCTCCCCGATCAAAATCAGGCTATGGCCATAGCCCTGGGGGAGAGGAGGAGAGTTGCAAGGAGAAGGAGAAGGGAAGTTAGGATGGAGTTGTCATACTGTGACTTCCACCAAGAGGAAGGGCACGCTACCGCCATGTGCCCGGAGTTTCTCGAGATGAAAGGGAATAGGGAACAGCAGCAGCAGCGAGATCGCCAGGAAGTGCGGATTGAGGAGGTCCTGCCTCAGGCAGTGGAGGATAGGTGCAAAGACCGGGCAAATGTTGGAACTCGGGGAGGGATCAGAGTGATCCTTGGGGGGGATTGAGGCATCCCGAAAGGCGAGACTCCACACCATGTATCAAAGGAGCGTTGGCTCTACATCCCAGACCCCGCCCCTAGAGGAGAAGATCACCTTCTCAAGGAAGGATATGCCGGATCAAGAGAATCCCTTTTGCGATGCGCTGGTCATCCAGACGTCCATCGAGAATTTCACTGTCTCCCGGATCCTCATTGACAATGGGAGATCGGTCAACGTCATCTTTAAGAAAGGTGTTTGACACGATAAAAGTAGAGACAAAGAGGGTGCTGGCCTCAGATGGGCCCCTGTTTGGATTTTCGGGGGAGAGGAAGGAGGTGGAAGGAGGAGTGGGACTCCATGTTACACTTGGGGGCAGTCCCGTACCTGCAGGTTCGTCATCGTAGATGCCCCTAGCAGCTACAATTCTATCTTTGGATGGCCCCTCATCAGCGCCTTCAGCTGCGTCCTCTCATCCTTCCATCAATGCTTGAAGTTCATCGTTGAGGGGATATAGGTCCGGGTCCGGGGCGATCCCAAGGTGGCCATGGAATGCTACGTCACCGTCGTGAACTCCATATCTTGGTAGGAGGGAGCCTAGGAGATGGAGTGGAGGATGGAGGAGGTGGAGCAGGGGGCCGGTGGAAAGGAGATGGAGGTGGAGAGCACCACCCGAGAGGAGGTGGCAGGAGGAGATCGGGAGGAGCCGACCGAGGGGATGGTCGTGGAGGAAGCAATGGAAGTTGAGGAGGTTCTTATCCTGGAGGAGAGGGATGTTGGAGAATAGTGGAGCAGTCCAGGATGGAGGCTGCGGAAGAGGTCATGGAGATGGAAGTTCTCACCCAGGGAGGCAGGGTGGAGAAAGTTCGCATCAGCGGGGGGCTGACCCCGGAGGCCCAGGGCAGGATGCTGGAATGCATCCAGAAAAATGTGGACGTCTTCGCATGGAGCGCAGCAGAGATGTTAGGGATCGATGCGGACATTACCTGCCACCATCTCAACATGGACCCGAAGGCCAGCCTCATGTAGCACAAGAAGAGGTCCATCGCAGACAAGCTGGTCGAGCCCATCAGGGAGGAGGTAGCCAAACTCCTTAAGGCGGGCTTTGTATCTGAAATACAATACCTTGGCTGGGTCTCCAATGTAGTTATGGTTAAAAAAGGAGACGGTCGGTGGCATATGTGTGTTGATTTTTCTTTACTTAATAAATCATTCCCTAAGTACTGTTATCCCTTGTCTCGGATTGATGCGCTGGTTGACTCGGCCGTTGGTTTTCCTGTAATGAGCTTTTTTAGATACATTTTCAGGTTACCACCAAATTAGGATGCACCCCCTGACATCAAAGATGTCTCCTTCATCACGAGGGATGGGTGTTACTGCTACAAAATAATACCCTTTGGGCTAAAGAATGCAGGGGCGATGTACCAAAAAATGATGGACATAGTCTTTCAGGAACAGAAGGGGAGGAACCTGGAGGTGTATGCAGATGATCTTATGATCAAGAGTCGAGACGTGGACTCTCACCTCCAAGAACTGGAGGAGACCTTCACCACCTTGCGCAAGTACAAGATGCAGCTGAACTCCATGAAGTGCGTTTTTGGGGCTAGCAGGGGGAAGTTCTTAGGCCATGTCCTCACCCCCGCGGGGGTTGAACCAAATCCAGACAAGGTCAAGGCGATCATGGAGTTTGGGTCGCCTCAGAATGCTAAGAAGGTGCAGCGATTGATAGGAAAGCTGACAGTACTGAGCAGATTCCTTTCACGGGTTAGAGAGAAGTTCTCTCTCTTATTTAAAACATTGAGGGGGGGGGGGCAGAAGTTCGAGTGGACCAGGGAGTGCGAGGAGGAATTCCAAGCCTTTAAGAGGCAGCTGACCCAGGCTCCGCTCCTCCAAGTACCAAAAGAAGGGGAAGACCTGTCCCTATACCTCGGAGTGGGAGTAGAGGCCTTGAGCTCCGTCCTAGTCCAGAAGAGGGGAAGAAGCAACTCCTCATATATTATGTGAGTAGGGTCCTAAGGAAGGCAGAGCTTCGGTATCCCATCTTGGAAAAGCAGGTCTTCGCTCTGGTTATCTCGGCTCGGAGGCTCCAACCTTACTTCCGCAACATCTTCAAGGGAGTGGAGCATTCGGGCAGGTTAGCCAAGTGGTCGGTGGAGCTAAGCGAGTTCGATATCTCATTTGTCTCTCGCCTCTCAATCAAGTCCCAAGCAATGGCCGACTTTCTGGCTGACTACGTGGTCGTGGTGGCGTAGGTAAAACTCACTCGCCCAGTTCCTTGGAAGGTGATGGTGGATGGTGCCTCAGGTAAGCATTCCTTGGGGGTGCGGGTGATCTTGGAAAGCCCCCAAGGAACAAAGATCGAACAAAGAATAGTTATCTAATTTTATATTACTAACATCAGGCCGAGTACGAGGCAGTGATCACAGGGTTGCGTCTGGCCAAGGAATTGTGAGTACTTGACGTGGAGGTTCTCACTGACTCCATGGTGGTAGCTTCCCAGATCAACGGGGAGTTTGAGGAGAGGGAGCCTACCGTTCAGTTATACTTAGCAAAGGTGAAGGAGGTCATCGACATGTTCCAGACCTTCTCCATCTGACCTGTGCCCAGGGAGCAGAACGAGCAGGTGGATCAACTGCAAAGCATGGTCCCCGGGTGGGGGGTACCATCACTGACCTATTCTGTCCTTCCATTGAAGAGGGAGAGCTGATGGAGGTGGATCAACACCCCTCATGGATGGACCCATTCACAACCTTCTTTTTTATAGGGGAGTATCCGGAGGGGATGGACAAAAAGAAGTTCAAGTACAAGTCGACATACTATCTCATCCGCGATGGGCAGTTGTATCGGAAGACTCTCTCGGGGCTATTGGCTCGTTGTGTGGCCGAGAGGGAGGTCCAGAGGATCTTATAAGAGGTCCACTCCGGGGAGTGTGAGAGTCACTCCGGGAGTCGGACTCTAGAAGGAAGGATTGTTAGGTAAGGGTATTTCTGGCCTACCCTGGGTCGTGATGCTGCAGAGTTTACGAAGAAATGCCACAAGTGCCAGTTGTTTACCCCCTCCAACTACAACCAGCTCAGCGCCTCAGAAGCATCACAGGACCCTGGCCATTTGCTATCTGGGGAATGGACTTGGTAGGGCCTTTTCCCCAGGCCAGTGGGCAGAGGAGGTTCTTACTTGTCATGATAGATTATTTTTCTAAGTGGTTGGAGGTGAAGGTGCTGGTTAAGGTGACCTCCTAGGTTATCAGGAATTTTGTTTGGGTGGAGATCATATGTCGGCACGGGTTACCTCAGGCCATTATCACGGACAATGAGCCTCAATTTGCCAGCGCTGAGTTTATCAGCTTTTGTGGGCAGCTCGGGATTGATCTCAGATTTGCCTCGGTCCATCAACCTAGGAGCAACAAGTAGGTGGAGGCGGCGAATAAGATCATTGTAAACCTTATGGAGAAGAAAGTTGAAAATTTAAAAGACAGCTGGGTGGAGCAGCTTCCTTCGGTTCTCTGGGCCCTAAGAACCACTCCCAACACTGCCACAGGGGAGACCCCCTTCAAACTCTCCCATGGCTGCGAAATAGTGCTTCCCGTAGAGTTTGAAGTCCAGACACCTCGGGTGGCAAAAGCCCGGGAAGGCAGGGGGAATGGAGAACTAAAAATAAGCAGGAGCTACTGCTCTCCATCAACATGGTGGAGGAGCTACATGATCTTTCAACCATCCGATAGGAAGAAGTGAAAAGAAGAATGACGAAGTACTTTGACAAGCACGTCAGGGTCAAACAATTCGCAGAATGGGACTTGGTCCTCAAAAAGGTGGATGCAGTGAGAAGATCAACAGCCGTGGGGAAGCTCAACCCCAACTAGGAGGGTCCGTATATTGTAAAAGAAACATTGAAATCAGGATCGTATCACCTTCGAAATGTGAAGGGCGAGACTCTAAGCCTCACCTGGAGCGGTGATGACTTGAAGCGCTTTTACCCTTAAGCTATGTAAGTGATGTCCTTATTCTAATAAAGCTTCATGATGTGTCAATTCTACTACAATGATACATGTGAGTGGGTGAAGAACTCACTTAGTTGACCCCGAGCAGATCCCACTGTCAGACTCTCACCTAGCTAGCAGGGCTGGATGTCACTCGAGAGAGTCTACCCAGACCCCGAGCAGATCCCGCTGTCAGGCTCACACCTAGATGGCAGGGCAGGATATCACTCGAGAGAGTCTACCCAGACCTCAAGCAGATCTGGCTGTCAGACTCTCACCTAGCTGGCAGGGCTGGATGTCACTCGAGATAGTCTACCCAGACCCCGAGCAGATCCCGATGTCAGGATCTCACCTAGCTGACAGGGTTGGATGTCACTCGAGAGAGACTACCTAGACTCTGAGCAGATCCCGATGCCAGCCTCTCACCTAGCTAGCAAGGTTGGATGTCACTCAAAAGAGTCTACCCAGACCCCGAGCAGATCCCGTTGGCAGGCTCTCACCTAGCTGAGGGCTGGACGTCACTCAGGAGAATCCTACCCTCTCCAAATGTTGCTTGAAAAGTTTGGCTCAGCTCAGCAAAGGGGTGGCGAGCCCAGCGTGGCGAGCCCAGCGTGGCGAGCTCCAGCAGTGCACTCCACCCCCCACCAGTTTTACTTGTAAAATTTTTTTTAACAATTTTATTTCGACATTGGCGAGAAAGGAGGCTGCTCGTGAGCGACCTGGGAGGTGGCGAGCCCAGCGTGGTGAGTGTCCACCCATAGATTGCTTAAGGTTGGCGAGCTCTCAAAGTCTACACACGGGTACGAATCCTGACATTCATTCTAATGGCGAGCTCTATCTTAGCGAGATCACCCAAGGAGGAGAGCTCACAGGCGAATGCATTACAGAAAGAGGGTTCAAGGAAAAGAAAATAGAAAATTTTCATTAAGTAACATTTTATTATACAAGTGAGAACTCACCTTGGCAAGATTACAAAACGGGGTGGGGGGAAGAATTACAGAGAAAAAGAAAAAGGGGTGTGGGTCAGCTCTCGCCTCCCCCCCCCCCCCATACTGGCGATCTTCGCCCGCTCCTCCGGAGAGATCATCCTCGTAGTCCTTCCCGAAAAGCAGGTCGAAGCTGTCCACCTTCTCGCTGGGCGGCGTGGACGTGAACAGGCTCGGCATAAGGTCCTGGGCTGTGATCTCCTCGCAGACCTCCACCAGCACCCTTGTATCCTTAATAATCTGCAGGGTGCATTCGACCGACTCGATAGAGTTGCAGCCGTTCAACGACCTCGGCCTCGCCAAAGCTCCTCAGCCTCTTGTACGGGAAGGGGGCTCACTGCCACCTGAGGGAAAGAAGGCTTCCACCTGGCGGATGATCTCGCCATGGAGTCCTTTATTCTTCTCCTCCAGCGCCTCATTCTACTCCTCCAGCCCGGCAACGCGAGCCTCCAGCTCGGTAGCGTGAGCACAAAACTGGTTGTTCTCTTCTTCCAGCCCGATGGCGCGAGCCCGCAGCTCACTAGCGGCCTTGGCATCCTGTAAAACAAAACGGGTAAGTAAACCTATTGTAGAAAGGACAGAAAATCCTCAGTAAAAAAAAAGAAGCAGCTGGTACTCACTAGCCCGTCAGCAGCCTTGGAGAGTAGGTCCTCGGCGTTGCCGAGTTTTCTCGCCAGGTCAACAGCCTTGTCCTGGGCGACGTCGCGCTTCTGCTCGGCCTTCTGCAGGTGGTGACTGAGATTGAAGCCGCGACGGACCATCATATGGTGCAGCTTCAGGGCTCGCATGTGGGCTTGCAAGCCCTCATGGCCGAGCTGGCGCAGGGTCATGCCCTTATAGGCCTCGGCATCCTCGCGCCCATATAGGCCGAAGCCAAGCGCATATGCGTGATCGGTGGAGAGTTGGCGGTTTGTCCTGGAAGGCTGGAGGGTAGAGATGGAGACCCGGTGGGCCAGCTCGTCCCATTAGACCATAGGCTCACCGGTTGAGTCCTTCCACCTTCCCCTAAAGTCGAAGAAGGGTGGCTCTTCGACAGGCTTGGCTTGCAGGGCGCAGCCTTCTTAGCAGTAGGGGGAGCGGAGGACTTGCCACCCCTGTCCTTTATCCAAAGTCTCCTTCAGCGAGCTCTCCGACGACCCGTCCGGGGTGGTCTCGGGTGAGCTCATGAACTTTAGTTTTTGTTGTTGTTGTTGTTGTTGTCGTCTCGCACGGGGACCACCACAACCCTTTTCATCTTCTTTTGCGGCGGTTGGCGGCGGGATCCCGCGGGATCAAGTCGCTTCTTGCTGGATGAGGGCTTGGATGAGGCCAGCTCATCTCGACAAGCACTATGGCCGCCCTCCTCATATGTGAGTGGGTCAGGGAATAGTCCTGAGTCTGCGAAGGGCGGGTTCTCAGGAATCAATCGCTCCCCTGCATGAAAAAACTTGGTTAAAATTTTTATTAATTTGGCGAGCTTGGTAAGAAGAAAAGTGAGAATACCTTCGTCGGGAAGGACAGGGAGGAGCGAGTCGATGCCCCTTCGGAGGAAGGCGACCTCAAAGTCTTTGTGGAGGAAACATTTGTGGAGATCGACGTCATTGTCGGATACAGCGGGGGGATGATACACCTCCTCGCCCTTCTGCAGGGGCAAGTAGGGGACGTTGCCAAGATCGCCCTTGATGAAGACGATCTTGGTCATCCAGTTATGGTGCTTGTTCGCGATCTCGCGAAATTGATGAAGGAGCCCCTGAAGTAGGCGAACCCATCCGGAGTCGCCTTGTAGGTAAAGAGTTTCCTAAAGACGTCAGGTTGAACTCTATTTTCTCTTGCGGAGGAAGCACGCGAACGCCGCCATCATGGTGATGGCGTTTTAGTTCAGCTCTACACGGGCACTGCGCCATAGTACTTCAGGATCTGACTTCCGGCCAGAGTGGTAGGTGCAGCCCCACCTCGAAATACGAGATGGGGAAGGCGAGCTCGACAGGTAGAACGTATTGATGGACTCGCCTGCTCTGGGCCGGCGCGCCTCAAGCTAGGGGCACGTAGTCGGTAAGGATCTCCGCGAACTCCCCCTCGGTTGTATTCCCCTCGAAGAAACAGTAAACGGCAAAATGTTGAGCACATTTGGAGCGACCGTCGCGTAGAGGTTTGTCTTGCCATGCTCGCAGGAGGGTTAAGGCGTGAGTACGGTATGAGAAAAGGCGAGAAGAGGGGTATGAAAGCAATAAAGGCGGTGGACTGGGGTTGATGAGGGGCATATTATAGAAAAAGAAATCCAAGGTCGAGCCGACCAAATCAGTCCAGCTCGCCTGACCCAGCTCGCCAACCCCAGCTCGCCGACTTCTGAGACTTGTCCCATCGCATGTTGAGCTGAACATAAAGGGCGATATGATTAGTCAAATAGCAAACATTGAAATCTAAAAAAATATTCTAAGTTATTAAAGATCAGGGCAAAATAGTTCAAAGAAATCAAACGCTGAAGAAAAATGGAAAAGTTCAATGTGTGCAAGCTGAGGAGGCAGGAGGCGAGCGTCGGTAGGCTTAGAATAGAGGCATTTCTATCTACCCCAGCCTCGTGTCTCCTTCCCCTCAGGTCGTCGCAAGTTGTGGAGCTCGCGAATTCGCCCCAAGTTCCTATTGGTGATCTGGAGGTTCTCATCGATCTTGTCCAAGAGCCGAGAAGGAGACATCGTCTCTCCTGCCGGGTTGCCCCTCACCTCGTCAGCAAGCCACACGTAGTCACGCTGCAACGCCTCATTGTCCTCCTACACCTTGTGCATCCCGCACACCAGCTTCTTGAAGATGCTAATCCCCCTCCTTGTCAGCTCACAGTTCTCCACCTCTGAGCCCAGGAAGGAGTCTAACGAGCTTGGAGAAGGGAGGGGCGAGTAGCGGGTGGGCTCTGAAGATTCGCCAGCCTCAGACTGACTGGTAAGGGCTACAGGGGCATTCAGTTAAGTATCAGCATGAAAGGCGAGTATCCCGGGAAAATCACGAGACAATGTCAGTGGAAGCAAAAAACTTGCTTAGCGAGAATGGTGCCCCCAGAAAAGTGTCGAGTGGGGGCAGGCTCAGGTTCTTACCGTGGCCCGGGCGATGTGTTTTTGGTGGGAGGAGGTTGAAGCCCGGCACGGGGATGGCTTCAACGCCTCCCCCCGCAGCCCCAGCAGGAAGTTGATGTTGGGAAGGGGTGCGAGCTGGCGAATTCGGCCTCTACGAGTCCAGCCCCATGGTCCCAAAGGGGGGTGACGGGTCTCGTGGGTGATTCTCCGGAGTTTTAAGCCGCGAGTCGCCGAGGAGGGTCTTGACTCTCAGTGTGGAGGCCTTGTCGTCATCTTGTTGGTTGTTTGGGTCTACGCAATGGTCGACGATGTTTTTCTCCTTCTTAGGAGCATACAAAGTATAGGAGTCAGCCCTGTGCTCCGGGATGGATTTCAAGTCATTAAAGATTGGCTCGGCCACTTGGGGAAATGGTTTCACCCTCTTAGCAGGATTGGGTTTAGCCGGACCGCTCTGCCGGACGCTATGAGGAACCGCAGTCAAGCTGGCAACTCGAGCAGAGGAAACCTCGTGAGCTCGGGCAAGCCTCTCTTGGATCTATTTGGGGATAGGCATCTTGGCAGGGTTAGAGCAAAGGGAATGACAAAAGTCACCCAGGTACGCATGCGTATATATATAGTCGCAGGTGGACCCCACCTGAAGATTCTCTTTGGCTCCTGTCGCACTCGCCGAACACTTGAGGTTGTATGATTTTTTTCGAGCTTTGTCAAGCTCAAAAAGAGCGGGGATTGTGTACAACCCCGTATCCAGCAAGTAGGGTCACCAGAAGCCAGAGCGGCCAGATCGAGCAGTCCAAGTCCCAGACGAGCACCCAGGGGGAGAGAGCTCGGCATCCCCCGACTCGCCCAAGCGAGGTGGAATTATCTGGGGGCGGGGGGGCGAGTGGAGTCGGAGGACTCGCACTCGCCCCAGGCGAGCCCGACAAGTGGTAGGTGAGTAGGGCCAGCCGGGCCCGTACTCGCCTAAGTAAGGGAGAGGCGGCCAGTGTCAGGTCCATCGAGCACTCGCCACCCCAGGCAAGTGGAGGCTTTAGAGGGACACTCACCCAATAATTTGTGATGTTTTTTACCATTTTGTCCTAGCTGGCCTTCCCATAGCCTTTCAGAACAACGGAGTTACGCTGTTGGTAGGCCAACCTGGACTGCACATAGCTGTTTGGAACAGCGGAAGTTGGCTATTTGTAGGCCGTTTTTCGAAATTTATAAATATGACCCAAGGGGAACCTCAGAAGGCATGCTCACTTGTCCCACAGTCTTCTAGCGCTTTTTGAGATTGCCTTAGCTCGACACGTGCCTAAGAAGGGGAAGCGCTCTAAGATCTTCCGTGTGTGTGGTGGGACCTCCACGCCGAGCCCTTGGGTCAGTTCTCTTTTCTTTTCCTTTGTTATTTGGCTTGCAGGAGAGAAGTGTGCGATCACTCCTTCCCCAAGGATGAACTCCACAGAGACAGAACTCTCGGTTTCAACAATCAAGTGCCCACCTATAACTGCTCTCAGTTTCATCTAATAAAAATATAAAGGCAGAGAAAAATATTTGTTGAGTTGATGTCATTCCAATGATGAGCAACAAAAGGAGCCGAAACCTATTCGTCTTGTATGTGCAATCAAGCAAAAAATATATTTGGAAACATTTTTCTATGACGAATTGCAGTTGGATGGACAAAGATAAGCTCTCTAAATTGTGTGTCACCTCATTCAACTTCTTAAAACTGACATAATTTGTTTCACTTATACATCTGTAGAGAAACTGTATTGATGTATCACCTTTTAATTCCTTGTCATGCAATCTAAGTCTCTCATTGTTTATAGTTCTCATGACTGAACTATTACTTGAATTTCTGTTTTTAAGAATGGAAAGTAATATTTTTTAAAATATATATTGA
Source organism: Platanthera guangdongensis (assembly GCA_039583875.1). Lineage (NCBI taxonomy): Eukaryota > Viridiplantae > Streptophyta > Magnoliopsida > Asparagales > Orchidaceae > Platanthera > Platanthera guangdongensis. The sequence continues at coordinate 141,361,114 of CM077165.1, forward strand.
TTTAACTTTTATTTATTTATTTTTTAAAAAATATTTTTTAAATTGTTTATTAAATTTTTCCCAAGTTTTAAGTTCTTTACCTTCTCCTTTGCCACCTGCAATGCCCCCATCCCCCTCCTCAGCCACCTTGTCCTCTTCCTTCACCTCCTACTCCACCTCATCATCTGCCACCTCCACATCGCCCCCATCCTTTTTCTCAACCATTGTCCTGCAACGCCCACCACCTCCTCCTCCTCCTTTGCCACCTCCAACGCCCACATCCTCCTTCGTCACCTCCGCAGTGCCCTCCTCATCGTCCTCCGCCACCTGCAGCGAACGCCCACCACCTCCTCCTCCTCCGTCGCCTCCAGCTCCCACATCCTCCTTCGCCACCTCCACAGTCCCCACCTCATTGTCCCCCGCCACCTGCAGCACCCCCATCGTTCTTCTCCTCCAGTTGGACAACCAGGTCGATGGATACGATTCTTGTATGCCAAAATTTTCACAGCTCAAGTTGATCCTTGTGTTGGATTTCAGCATGAGATCACCAACAAGCCCCAACCCCGATTTTTTTTATTAAAACGACGACGAAGAAGAAGCAGATAGGCAGTTTCGAAAAATCCCTCCGTGACCAACGACGTCTTGCTACTGTAGCAGAAACCAAACATCTTTATTATATCTTTATTATATAAGAAAACCCAAAAGAAATGAATGATGTAACATTTTATTCTCATTTTGCCCCTCAATTTTTTCTAACTTTTCTCATTAATTCTATGGTATTTGGGTCATTTCATATTATCTTTATTATATTTATTTATATTATCTCTCTGCATCTTCCCATGCCCAGACCCGCCTTACTGCGTGCACGCTTTAGATCTCGCTTCTCCCCATACGCCAAGAGCAAATCCCGCCAGCAAGCCATCCTCCTCTCCTCTCCTCCAGCACGCTACCGTCGCAGGATGTCCTTTCTCCTCTCCGCACGCTACCGTGACATCCTCCGTGTATAACCAGATCCCCTCCTGTCTCCTCATATACATCTCTTCCTTGACCAAGCTTGCTAGATAGAGCCTCTACGATAAGAACCCTTCGTTGGAGCTCGTCCTCAGCAATTCATCCTCCGCATCTATTCCTTGACATAACTCTTCATAGAAAGCTCTTCATATGAAGGTTCCTCCTCTCCATTTTCCGAAGCACCTCCTCCATTATGCTCCACCACGCCGTGCCTCCGCGACACAGTGTTGCCATGCCGCAGCGCATCCTTGACAGTTACTTCGCCATGGTTAGTGCTTGGGTCCTCTCTCTACCTCATGGGTACTTTAGCGATCTTCCCTATTTCATTCATTCATTTAATGACTTCTTTTATTTTTTGTTTGCATATCCTTTTAGGAAAATGTTGTGACATGAGGATCAAAGAAAAATAACATATATAAAGATGACAAATGAACGACGGGAGGTAAGACATGATAAGTCTCATTCATAATGGATTTCTCATCTCTCTTTTTCATTGCAGGAAAGTCTCATACTTACAGATAGAGGATTAACAGGATACAAAACAAGAAATTAATTCTGCGAAGTTTCCAAAAAGGTTTGTTTTCGGCTTCTTCAGGCAAGTGCGCTTTGGTTCCTGCATTGTCTTTATCCTGTGCTTCTTCTTCTTCCTCTTCCTGATGTTTTGGCTTCTGATGTGGCATTAAGGTCTTTGCATTAACTCCTTCGACACTCCCCCTTAATGCTGAGACTAACATTCTCCTGATTGCAAGGTAGGAATGATTTGGAAGAGGCTTGGTCATGATGTCTGTCAGCTGTTTGTTTGTGGGACAGTAGATCATGTTTACCTGATTTGTTTCTACCAGCTCTTTTAGGAAGTGAAACCCCGAGCCTGGAATCAAAGAATTGACTCCTACCTCACAACAAATGGGTATGAGAGGAGCAGAAATGATGCAGCCCTATACACCAAATCCTTCCCCAATAATCATTTCCTGTTGCTCACATTATATGTTGATGATCTGATTTTTATAGGATCAACTGCAGAAATTGTAAAAGAATTCAAGAAGACTATGGGAGAGGAGTATGAGATGAGTGACCTTGGTTTAATGAATATTTCTTAGTATTTTTCAAATCAAGCAAAAACCAGGGAGCATCTTCATTAACCAAGAGAGATATATAAAGAAACTGTTAGAGAAATCTGGAATGAAAGAAGCAAACCCAGTCACCACGCCCATGGCACAAGTGTGAAGCTTTCCAAATCTGATCAGCACAAACCAGTCCTAGAAGCAGATTATAGGAGCTTGATTGGATCACTAATCTAACCTCACCAATACAATACCAGATATTGAAAATGTCGTGAGTATTTTGTCCTGTTATCTCTCAACACCAAGCTCAGAACACCTCATCACTGCAAAACGTATTTTACGTTTCCTAAAGGAACAAGGAGCTAGGCTTGCTGTATGATAAGGAAGATGATGCAGAATTAATTGGGTACACAATAGTGACTGGGGAGGAGACAAAGACGACAGGAAAAGCACAAGTGGATTCTCTTTCTCTTAGGAAGCAGATCATATCTTGGTCATCCAGAAAACACAAGGTGGTTGCCCTGTCGTCGGCCGAGGCTGAGTATATTGCAGCATGTGCTGCTGCTTGTGAAGGACTATGGTTACATAAATTTTTCAAAGATCTATGTCCCCACAGGAAGGCCAACCCCATCACTATATGGTGTGACAATTTTGCTGCAATAGGAATTGGGAAAAATCTCATCTTTCATAGCCGCACAAAGCACATCGAGTTGTGGTTTCACTTCCTAAAAGAGCTGGTAGAAACAAATCAGGTAAACATGATCTACTGTCCCACAAACAAACAGCTGGCAGACATCATGACCAAGCCTCTTCCAAATCATTCCCACCTTGCAATTAGGAGAATGTTAGTCTCAGCATTAAGGGGGAGTGTCGAAGGAGTCAATTCTTTGATTCCAGGCCCGGGGTGCCTGTTTTAGGCCATAAAGTGCCTTCTTTAATTTATACACCTTCTCTTCCTCTCCTCTTTTCTCAAAACCTTCAGGATGGTTTACATAAACTTCTTCTTATATGGTTCCATTAAGGAAAGTAGATTTTACGTCCACTTGATGGACTAGGAGGTTGGCTTGGGCTGCTACAGCCAGGAGAGACCTGATAGTCTCCATCCTCACTACTGGCGCAAACGTCTCTGTGTAGTCTATCCCTTGCTGTTGGGTGAACTCTTTGGCCACTATTCGGGCTTTATACTTCACTATGGCTCCTTGCTCATCTTGTTTAATTTTATAAACCCATTTTAACTTTATTACTTTCTTGTTTGTTGGTTTGGAGACTAACTCCCAGGTTTCATTCTTCTCCACCATCTTCATTTCGGCTTCCATAGCTTCCATCCACTTTGGATCAGAGGCAGTGGCTTTGTAGTCTTCAGGCTCCTCTTTGGTGAGAAATGATAGATCTGCATATTGGTAGATGTCAATTAAATATTTGTACCTCTTGGGAGATGATGACTCCTCATCTGAAATGGCTCCAGGATCTTGGCTTTCTTCGTGCAATGCCCCCTCAGATGGGTAGGATGGCTGATCTTCGTTAATAACCACACCTGTAGGTGAGGCAGAGAGCTCAGATGGTCGAAAAATTGAAAGTCTTCAGGAAATGTGGCACCAAGTTGAGTCTGATCCCATTCCCATGTAGCATTCTCATCAAATGTGACATCTCTGGTGATATAGAGCTGCAGTGTTTCAGGATTAAGTATCATGTATGCTTTAGATTGTTGGCTGTATCCAACTAGTACTCCCTTTTCTGCTCTCATCTCAAGCTTCTTTCGATCCTCCTTGGGAATATGCCTATATGCAAGACACCCAAAAATTCTAAGGTGTTGTACATTAGGCTTTTTCTTCTTCCATGATAAGGTGTAGCACCTTCTATACTTCTGGTGGGGGATCTGTTTAATACATAAACTGATGTGTGAGCAGCTTCTGCCCACAGCATTTGAGGCAATTTAAAATGATGTAGCATGGCTCTCATTCTTTCTGCTATGGTTCTTCTCTTCCTCTCTACAACCCTGTTTTGCTCAGGTGATCGAGGGGCTGTCAATTCTTTGGAGATGCCTTGGCTCTTGCAAAAGGTCATGAAAGCTTCTCCTGTGAATTCTCCTCCATGGTCTGTCCTTAGCCTTCTTATGCTGTGTCCACTTTCTTTTTCAGCTAGAGTTTTGAACTCCTTAAACTTTGAAAACGCCTCTGATTTCTGTTTTAAGAAAAATATCCAGGAATATCTTGAGTAATCATATACTATACTTAAATAATATCTCATACCTCAAGGAGTTGGTGTTGGAGCTGTCCCCCACAGGTCTGCATGAACCAATTCTAAGGGTTCTTTAGACCTCCAGGAAGCAGTAGAAGGAAATGCTAGCCGATGGCTCTTCCCATGGATGCAGTCTTCACATTTGTGGTCCTATTCCTTCAGCTCTGGCAGACCTTCAGCCATCTCCCTTTGTTTTAGTAGAACCAGATCCCTGTGATTTAAATGCCCAAATCTATTGTGCCATAATGTTAAGGGTGTGGAACAAACAAAGGCTTCTTCATTTGGAATTTCCAGCCTTAAAGGAAACATATTGTTTGGTGTTATTTTCACAGATGCTATGCACACACTTGTATCATTGGGCATATGTGGCAATGATCTCCTTCAAGGTTTAAGGTATAGCCATTCTTCATAAGCTGCCCTACACTCAAACAAACTTTGAGTGAGGGATGGCACATAATGCACTTTCTCTATGTGTCTTATATTCTCATCCTTAGACTTTACTGCCACAGTCCCCGTCCCCTCTAATGACTAGCTTCTTTCCATCTCCTAGTATTACGTCATTTTGTTGGCTTCATTCATTTCAACAAAATATTGCTTGCAGGGAGACATGTGTTTAGAGCAACCACTGTCAATAAACCAGATTTCACTTGGGGATTTTTCTGTGCTGGTTTCAGTAATGAATAGTTTCTTAGTTGTATTTGTGTATTTGACTTTTTCCTTTTTCTCTTCTTTATCCTTAGAACAGCAGTCCTTCTGCATGTGTGTTGGCTTCTTGCATCTTTTACACCTATAAAGCAGTCCATGGCTACATGGTTGTTTTCTTTTGCAAAGAGTACAAAAAAATTGTGGACTGTTGTTGTTTTTAAAATCAGGACGTGGTCTCCCCTCATTGGGTCTCCCTCTCCCCCTGCCCCTCATGCCTGGTTTGGGGTTTCTTTGGGTAAATTTTTCAATAATTTTGGTTTTTGATTGGAATGCTTGTTCAAGCTCACCATTGCTTCTTTTGAGCCTTTCCTCATGGGCTTGGAGTGATCCCATAAGCTCTATGATGGAGAGGGTTTTAAGGTTTTTTGTTTCTTCTATGGTTGTTACAATTGGATCAAATTTAGGAGGAAGTCATCTCAAGATTTTAGGTGCAATCTTTTTATCCTTGAGTTTATCTCCTAAACTCCTAATTTGATTCACAATACCCAACAGTCGAGAGACGAAATCCTTAACAGTTTCATCTTCTTTCATGGCTATATTTTCAAAGAGTTTCCATTGGTGTTGTAGTTTAATGTCTATTACCTTCTCTGAGCCCTGAAATTCTTCTTGGAGGGTATCCCATGCAATTTTTGAAGTGGCCGCCCCCCATTATCCTCGGGTAGATACTCTTTCTTACTCCTTGGTGCAGTATGAGGAGGGCCTTTGCTTCTTGCTTGGCTTCTTCCCCAGCAGCTTTGAGTTTAGCAGGATCTTGCTCTTTCTCTTTCCCTTTGGATGAAGCAGCCGTCTCCTCCTTCCCTCCCTCCTTCACTAGCTCCCAGAGCCCTTGGGATCGAAGAAGAAGACGGATGTGGGTGGACCCAAAATTCTAATGTTCTCCATCAAAAATGGGAACACCAGATTGGGTGAATTGAAACATTTGGGTGGAATTTTGAGTTGCCATGTGATGAGTAGAGATAACGGGAATGATATATGAAGCTTACTTGATTATCCACTCCCTCTGATGGCCTCACATCAAACAAATTTGCTCGGATACCATTGTTGTGCCATGAGGATCAAAGAAAAATAACATATGCAAAGATGACAAACGAACGACGGGAGGTCAGAAAGGATAAGTCTCATTCATAATGGATTTCTCATCTCTCTTTTTCATTGCATGAAAGTCTCATACTTATAGATAGAGGATTAACAGGATACAAAACAAGAAATTAATTCTGCGAAGTTTCCAAAAAGGTTTGTTTTCGGCTTCTTCAGGCAAGTGGCGCTTTGGTTCCTGCATTGTCTTTATCCTGTGTTTCTTCTTCTTCCTCTTCCTGATGTTTTGGCCTCTGATGTGACATTAATGCCTCTACATTAACTCCTTCGACGGAAAATCCAACACAATGAACTAAGAGAGTTTTTAATCTTTTGATGAATCTTATTAGTACTTTCAACTCCCAGATGCAAAGCAAGTTTCCTCAAGTTCTCAAGTTCTGACCATTATATGGATCATGCCTCAGATCTTTCTTTTTAATTCACCTGCACTGCAATGATTTCTGTAAGATTCTCAGCATCCAAGCATTTCATTTATTATTATTATTATTATTTTTATTATTATTATTATTTTATTCGTTTTGCCATGAGATATGAAGTATTGTTATTTTCCTTTTATCCAATTTTATATTCAGAAACATTAACCACTATGCCTAGATTCTTTTCTGCCCGAATCTCTGTTTCTGTTTGATTTGATTTTTTTCGATATTCCTGAAAGAATCTTTTTTTATTTTGCATGTGCAAAATAAAAAAGGGCAGTGATAACTGCACTGCGGTTTCCGCTATCCGCACTAAAAATTGATTCATTTTACGAATTTTTTTCCCCTATTCGCACGCGCGGTGCGGATACCCTTATATGCACTGCACGCACGCAGAAATCCCTTCTGGCGCAAATCTCCTTCTCGCCGGCCGCTGCAACCCTTCTTCCACGACCACAAGCTCCTCTATCGCCTCCTTTAAACAAATCCCAGACGCAGATCATGAAAAAAACAATGGTGTCGAGAAAGGTTTCCGCCACGTTCGATTCTACATAGAGAACTGCATAATCCACAACCTCGTCGAAATTGAAGACGTCACGTCTCCTAGGACCGCCACAGAGCCTCCATCGTCAGAACCGCGCGATCAGACATAGGATTCCGGCTTCGATCTGTCCCGGTTTTTCGAGGAGAGGGCGGAGGAGACAAGGTTTATCTCCGGCGAGCCCGTGCCCACGATCATCTCCAAGCTGGAGGTGATTGCAAAACTGGTGGTAAGCTTTACCGTGCCGAAAGAAGGATTGCGAGGTGAGCTTGGAAGCCACCTGCAGTTTGAGAAGGTCTCGTTGATATATAGCGGCAGAGCTATTTGAGCGGACTCCATTACTGATTGAGGTCAAAAATAAAGCAGGAGGAGCTTGGCGGATATACATGATCATTTTAATTAATAGCCCCGCAACTAAAAAATTAAAGTCAATTTTGTAATGCTTTAATATTTGCTAATATATACATGAACACCTAAGAAGCACGAAAAATTCAAAACTTCTACTGAAAGAAGAAAACGTAGGATATCACAAAATCATGTTGAAAATATAATAGTTTAAAAAAGATGAGAAAATTGTGTATCTAAATCTCATATTTTAGATAATTATATATAGGGGAAAACTTAATTTAAGAATTTATTAGATAATCTTAGTCAGGTTTTGTTAATGAAAATCTATTTAATATTTTGTTTTTTCAAGTTAAATCATGTGGTGCAAATAATATTTTGCTTGCGAATAGCCGCTGACTCGAAATAGTACTTGCGGATAGCGGTGAGTGCGAATAGCGAAAAATGCAGTGCGGATAGCAGCGCCCATAAAAAAAGACAGTTGAGGAAGATGAATAAACGATGAACAGGAAATTGGTTTAATTTTTTTTATTTTGCATTGATGTTTGCTTCTGTATATACATGATACTTGTAGTCAAATTATGGTATTACAGATTATTTGTATTTACTTCTGATTTCAAGGATGGGTAATTTAGTATTTCCCGCTGAATGCCCCCCTCCCGTTGAATGCCCCTCCCCTGCCTAGTGTTGCCGCCCCGCCAAACATCGCCGCTCCCGCCAAATGTCACCGCCCCTGCCGAATGACACCGCCCCCGTAAATTCTCGTCAACCCCGCCGAATATTGCCGCCCACGCCAAATGTCGTCGCTCTCATCAATTGTCGCCGTCCCTGCCCAAATATCGCGTCGCCGCCGTCCGCTCGTCGTGTCGCCGAATCCCCGGCAGCAATTATGTCGTCGTCTCGCTCGAAGGCCGACAGTGCGACCCGCCCCTAATGAATGTCTCCCCCAAGACGAATGTCGCCCCACGACATATGTCGCGCCCACGACGAATCTTGCCCGCACGGGGTCCCCCGTGCACGACTGCTTGTGTGTGTGTGTGTCTTCGAACGGGCTTCACCCGTTCTCGATATGGCGCTGCGGGTTTGGCCCACAACCAAGCAGGCTTTGCCCGCAAACCGACGACATTGGTTAATCCAACGATATTGTTCAGAGGCGGCACCCACTAACTCTTAACGGGCTTCAGACGCATTCGAGCGGGCAGCGCCCGCATTCGAGCGGGCAGCGCCCGCATTCGAGCGGGCAGCGCCCGCATTCGAGCGGGCAGCGCCCGCATTCCAGCGGGCTGCGCCCGCATTCCAGCGGGCTGCGCCCGCATTCCAGCGGGATGCGTCCGCATATGAGCAGGTTGCATTGATCAAAACCACACTGATCAAAATCACACTGATCAAAATCACACTGATTTTGTCGAGCCTAAAAATCAAAATGAGAATGAAAATGGCAAAACAGACCGATTGCATATCTTGCACTGATAATGAAGTTCTTTTTTCAACAACTTTCATCCAGCAAAGCGACATACCCAAGTGAAACCACAATTAATGCACATTGCTCTTTTTTCAATAATCACCACTCTCCCAAACAGAGCCTCCACGGAGGGATTTTCCAGTGTTTGTACATGCAAACCAAGAGCGCAGATTAGAGATACTTATGCACACATACATACATGTACACCAAAAATGAGATGAGCAAACAGAGCTCTAATTGGTTTTTTTAGTTTGACCTCTTATTGGTGAGATTAAGGCCATACATGTAGAACATGTGCTTGTGTATTTTACAATGTGGATTCAACATGAGGAGTGCAACCGTAAAAAAGTATGAAGCAGAAATCAGAGAAGTATGGGAGAGGGAGAGATACATGCTGAGGTGTTTGACTAAAATACCTGAAAAGCTTGATCTAAAGCCTATAATGAACCCTGAAATGAAGACTGGAATGAACAGCAATTCAGGCATTCAACATGAGGAGTGCTTGATACTTATGCACAATAGGGGGAGGGAATGAAGCCTGGAATGGCAGAGAGTACATAAGAATGAAGCCTTGAAATGGAGAGCACTTGTTGTTGGAGGAGTTAAAGGAGATGGAAGAAGAGCACTTCCTGTTGGAGGAGTTAGAGTTTATGGTGCGAGGCTCACCGACCCTAAACTAACAGGCGCAATATATCTTGGAGCTCCCGCAGTGAGCAGAAGTGAAGGTCGGCATCGGCGTCAGCAATGGCGTCTCTGTCGGTGTCGACGTCGTTGTTTTCGTCGGTCATGAGAAAGGCGAGGAGCGGGAATCAGCTTAGCCCTATGGCTTTTCTATCAGAGAGCTTAAATCGGATTTGAGGGTGAGCCACGCCCATGAGGCTGAGAGAGGGAAAACAACAATATATTGAAGAGAATGAGATCAAAGAGTTGAAAATTAATAATTGGGAGATCAAACGGCTGAAGGTGAATGGTTGACTTGTTGTAGGAGGAGTTAGGGTTTATGGTGCGAGGCTCACCGACCCTAAACTGACAGGCGTGATATATCTTGGAGCTCCGACAGTGAGCAGAAGTGAAGGTCAGCGTCGGCGTCGGTGATGGCGTCTTTGTCGGCGTCGACGTCGTTGTTTTCGCTGGCCAAGAGAAAGGCGAGGAGCGAGAATCAACTTAGCCCTATGATTTTTCTATCAGGGAACTTTTATCGGGTTTGAGGGAGGGCCACGCCCATGAGGTTGAGAGAGGGAAAGCTTCAATATATTGAAGAGGATGAGATCAAAGAGTTGAAAATGAATAATTTGGAGATCAAACAGCTCGAAGTGAATGGTT
>CM077165.1:141376289-141454495 GCA_039583875.1 Platanthera guangdongensis
TGGAAGCACACTATGAATCTCATTTTGACTGTCCAATCAAGCTCCTTCAGAAACTGACTGTCAGATTTAGAGAATCTGGACTGCAAATATCCATTCCTCCACAACAAGAACTTCAGAAATCCAGAAATCTCGATATTGAGTGGGAGTTCGCCCACCTGAACCTCCACCGCTTCACCACGCCGCCGTTGGCGGCTTGACCAGACCGCACGTGGGAGTTCGCCGGCCATAGACGAGCTCGCCACTGGTTGTTTGTCGGCGGTGGCCCGTCCCGCTCGCCGTCGGACAACTCCAGGCGGGTTCGTCGGAGGCTGGCGAACCACCCCCCGGTGGACGTCGGGCAGGGCGCCGGCGGCTCCACCGCCGGCAGCATCGACGGGCAGGGAGGCATGCGGATACGGATGCAGAAGAGGAACATGGAATTTTTTTTTTAATTTTGTTTTTTATAATTTAATAATTATATTCTTTAAATAATTAATAAATTTATTAAAATTTCTAATAAATAAAATGTTAAATACTTTTAAATTATAAAATTTTAAATATTTGTTGAGGAGAGGGCTATTGCTGGAGGGCGGACGAAGCCCGCTTGAATGCCAAGCGGGCGAAGCCCGCTTGGTTGCAGACGAAGCCTGCGACGACGCATCGAGAACGGGCGAAGCCCGTTCAAAGATGCTAATATATATATATATATATATATATATATATATATATATATATATATATATATATATATATATATATATATATATATATATATATATATATATTATATAAATCAATATACGTATTACAAAGGCACGCCAAACTTCTGTTTATGACCGTTGGATCAAATTGCTAAAAAAATGGACGTCAGATTTACTTTATCCACCGACCAATTGCTAAAAAAACTCTGACGCCTTTATTATATTAGCAATTCCCACCAACAAGACCTTCGCCTATTCTTCACGCGTCTGCCAGTTTTTTGTCGGGCTTCATCAAATCCGCCGAAAGCAGCAACATGCTCTCCTGTCACATCTTCTGCCATGTTTCTCACACAGGCACGATCTTTTTACTCTAACCGGCCTCCCACGTCTCCCGCACAGTCACGTCTCCTCCCCTGCGCATCTCCCTTGCATCCCTGACGGCAAACAGAGACGGAAACCCTTTCACCTTCAACTCTCTCCCGCTACCCCTACACTTCCTCTTCAGCCACTGCCGCTCCTTTCTTCGGCAACCCTCGCACCTCGCCCGTGCCTCCTCTGCATCCGACGGCCTAGATCCGGCTTCCAAGAGATTCAAGAGACAAGACCACTGCACCCGCCGATGCCGCGCCTCTTCCTCCTCTATATCCAGCTCATTTTCACACTTTCCTCCCCTCATTTTTAAAAGCACTTTTTTGTAAGCACATTTTTATGCATGAATTGATTATCTAATCTTGATTTCTTTTTAAGCACGTTTTTAAAATTTGGATTGATTAGTGTTGCAGTTTTTCAATTGGGTGAACCTCGTGCCTCTTCAAAGAGAAGATAATGGAGATTTCATACTCATTTTTCAAACTGTCAATAGTTTGCAGACCAACTGTTTATTTTTTCCCTCATTTCCCAAACTGTCAATATTTTTGATTCCTGCATGAGGAAGCCGCCAATGAGGCATATGCCACCACATATGCCTATGCCGACGCATAAGAATATCATATGTTTGATTTTAAGTTTAGTTTTTTTTTTTGCTAGAGATGCACAGTGAGAATGCAATCATGAAAAATGCTCTGTTATTTGCTATGTTACATGATAATTGTAAAAAATGCTCTTTTGCAATCGTGAGAAATGCTCTGTTATTTGCATCTTACTGTTAATATTGCACCAATGGATTATTTAATTTTATTTAAGGAAATTAATTCCAAACATGTTTTGTTTTTGAAGCATGTTTTATAATTTCATGCTTTATAAGGCCAGGTTTTATAATTCTTGAATTTTTTATCGAACAATCAGGTTTTAAATTTTTGAAGCATGTTTTATAAATTAATTCCAGATTTTATAAATCAGGTAGTCTTTGATTTAATTGTTATTTTTTGGATGTAGTTAGTTTCAGTTTTAGTTTAAAAATTTGTAATTTTCAATAGAATTTTGTTAAGCATAGACTTCAAAGACACCTAGGGCATAACTGTTTTTTTTTTCTGAAAGAATCTAATGCTTCATTTGGTTTAGTATTTTCGGGCAGCGTTTGGAGCAAACGCCACTGGACGGAGGGTAACCAAACAAAACTTCGTCTTCTTTTTCTTCATTTGCACCCGCAGAAAGGAGGAAACGCCCCCCCCCCCCCCCCCCCCCACACCGCTCTGTTTCGACCCCCACCTCCCCCCCCCCCACCTCCGGTTCGAAAACTCCGTTTGGACCGGCTTGCTCCTCTCGCCACCGCTAAACCAAATGAAGCCTAAATCATTTCCCCATCCCGCTTCAGACCTCTTCCTGCAGACGCCTATGGCGTAAACCGTTGAAGCCCGCTTGGTTGGGCGGCGGGCGTGGGCGTAGCCCGCTTGGTTGCGGGCGAAGCCCGCAGCGACGCATCGAGAACGGGCGAAGCCCGTTCGAAGATGCTAGTATATATATATATATATATAGGCTATATATATTATACGGGCACGTACAATGTACGGGTTGTACGGGCTAGTCATTTTGGGGGTCAAGATGGTCCCAAATCGGAAAGACATCAACATGAAAGATGTAGATCTCGGCGAGACAAACAACTTTCATGTTGACCACGTTTTGATTTGGAGTCGTCTTGGAGCTCGATTTGGGCCCCGAAAAACGGGGGCGGCGGAACGGTTTACTGTAGCAGTTCCGCCGCCCCCGATTTCGGGGCCCAAATCGAGGTTCAAAGTTGCTCCAAATCAAAAAGTGATCAACATGAACGTTGTTCATCTCGCCGAGATCTACAACTTTCATGTTGATCACTTTTTTATTTTGGGACCATCTTGACCCTCAAAATCACTTGCTCGTACGCCCGAACCTAATGGTTGCCCGCACAGTATATGCCCCCATATATATATACACATATATATACATATATATATATATACACACACACACATATATATATATATATATATATATATATATATATATATGTATACATATATACATATATCTTTATTATATAAATCAATATAGGCATGTCAAACTTCTGTTTATGACCGTTGGATCAAATTGCTAAAAAAATGGCCGTCAGATTTACTTTATCCACCGACCAATTGCTAAAAAAACTCTGACGTCTTTATTATATTAGCAATTCCCACCAGCAAGACCTTCGCCTATTCTTCACGCGTCTGCCAGTTTTTTGACGGGCTTCATCGAATCCGCCGAAAGCAGCAACAGACTCTCCCTTCACATCTCCTGCCTTGTTTCTCACACAGGCGCGATCTTTTTACTCTAACCGGCCTCCCACGTCTCCCGCACAGTCACGTCTCCTCCCCTGCACATCTCCCCTGCATCGCCGACGGCAAACAGAGACGGAAACCCTTTCACCTTCAACTCTCTCCTGCTACCCCAACACTTCCTCTTCAGCCATTGCCGCTCCTTTCTTCGGCAACCCTCGCACCTCGCCCGTGCCTCCTCTGCATCCGACGGCCTAGATCCGGCGTCCAAGAGATTCAAGAGACAAGACCACTGCACCCGCCGATGCCGCGCCTCTTCCTCCTCTGTATCCAGGTCATTTTCACACTTTCCTCCCCTCATTTTCAAAAGCACTTTTTGTAAGCACATTTTTATGGATGGATTGATTATCTGATCTTGATTTGTTTTTAAGCACGTTTTTAAAAGTCGGATTGATTAGTGTTGCAGTTCTTCAATAGGGTGAACCCCGTGCATCTTCAAAGAGAAGATAATGGAGATTTCATACTCATTTTTCAAACTGTCAATACTTTGCAGACCAACTGTTTATTTTTTTCCCTCATTTCCCAAACTGTCAATATTTTTGGTTCCTGCATGAGGAAGCCGCCAATGAGGCATATGCCACCACATATGCCTATGCCGACGCATAAGAATATCATATGTTTGATTTTAAGTTTAGTTTTTTTTTTTGCTAGAGATGCACAGTGAGAATGCAATCATGAAAATGCTCTGTTATTTGCTCTGTTGCATGATAATCGTGAAAAATGCTCTTTTGCAATCGTGAGAAATGCTCTGTTATTTGCATCTTACTGTTAATATTGCACCAATGGATTATTTAATTTTATTTAAGGAAATTAATTCCAAACATGTTCTGTTTTTGAATCATGTTTTATAATTCCATGTTTTAGAAGGCCAGGTTTTATAATTCTTGATTTTTTTATCGAACAATCAGGTTTTAAATTTTTGAAGCATGTTTTATAAATTAATTCCAGATTTTATAAATCAGGTAGTCTTTGATTTAATTGTTATTTTTTGAATGTAGTTAGTTTCAGTTTTAGTTTAGAGAATTGTAATTTTCAATGCAATTTTGTTAAGCATAGACTTCAAAGACACCTAGGGCATAACTGCTTTTTTTAAAAGAATCTAATGCTTCATTTGGTTTAGTATTTTCGGGCGGCGTTTGGAGCAAACGCCACTGGACGGAGGGTAAGCAAACAAAACTCCGTCTTCGTTTTCTTCGTTTGTACCCGCAGAAAGGAGGAACCCCCCCCCCCCCCCCCCCCCCCCGCTCTGTTTCGACCCCCACCTCCCCGCTCTGGTTCGAAAACTCTGTTTGGACCCGCTTTCTCCTCTCGCCACCGCTAAACCAAATGAAGCCTAAATCATTTCCCCATCCCGCTTCAGACCTCTTCCTGCAGACGCCTATGGCATAACCGTTGAAGCCCGCTTGGTTGGGCGGCTGGGGAGGGCGTAGCCTGCTTGGTTGCGGGCGAAGCCCGCAGCGACGCATCGAGAACGGGCGAAGCCCGGTCGAAGATGCTAGTATATATATATATATATATATATATATATATATATATGATATATATATTATACGGGCACGTACAATGTACGGGTTGTACGAGCTAGTCATTTTGGAGGTCAAGATGGTCCCAAATCGGAAAGGGATCAACATGAAAGATGTAGATCTCGGTGAGACGAACAACTTTCATGTTGACCACGTTTTGATTTGGAGCCGTCTTGGAGCTCGATTTGGGCCTCGAAATCGGAGGCGGCGGAACGGTTTACTGTAGCAGTTCTGCCGCCCCCGATTTCGGGGCCCAAATCGAGGTTCAAAGTGGCTCCAAATCAAAAGGTGATCAACATGAAATTGTTCGTCTCGCCGAGATCTACAACTTTCATGTTGATCACTTTTTGTTTTGGGACCATCTTGACCCTCAAAATCACTTGCTCGTACGCCCGCACCTAATGGTTGCCCGCACAGTATATGCCCTCATATATATATATATATATATATATATATATATATATATATATATATATATATATATATATATATATATATATATATATATATATATATATATATATATATATATATATATATATATATATATATATATATATACATATATATAAAATATATATATATATATATGTATACATATATACATATATCTTTATTATATAAATCAATATACATATTACAAAGGCACGTCAAACTTCTGTTTATGACCGTTGGATCAAATTGCTAAAAAAAATGGCCGTCAGATTTACTTTATCCACCGACCAATTGCTAAAACAACTCTGACGTCTTTATTATATTAGCAATTCCCACCAACAAGACCTTTGCCTATTCTTCACGCGTCTGCCCGTTTTTTGACGGGCTTCATCAAATCCGCTGAAAGCAGCAACAGGCTCTCCTGTCACATCTCCTTCCATGTTTCTCACACAGGCACGATCTTTTTACTCTAACCGGCCTCCCACGTCTCCCGCACAGTCACGTCTCCTCCCCTGCGCATCTCCCCTGCATCGCTGACGGCAAACAAAGACGGAAACCCTTTCACCTTCAACTCTCTCCCGCTACCCCTACACTTCCTCTTCAGCCACTGCCGCTCCTTTCTTTGACAACCCTCGCACCTCGCCTGTGCCTCCTCTGCATCCGACGGCCTAGATCCGGCTTCCAAGAGATTCAAGAGACAAGACCACTGCACCCGCCGATGCTGCGTCTCTTCCTCCTCTGTATCCAGGTCATTTTCACACTTTCCTCCCCCTCATTTTTAAAAGCACTTTTTGTAAGCACATTTTTATGCATGGATTGATTATCTGATCTTGATTTGTTTTTAAGCACGTTTTTAAAAGTTGGATTGATTAGTGTTGCAGTTCTTCAATTGGGTGAACCCCGTGCCTCTTCAAAGAGAAGATAATGGAGATTTCATACTCATTTTTCAAACTGTCAATAGTTTGCAGACCAACTGTTTTTTTCCCCTCATTTCCCAAACTGTCAATATTTTTGGTTCCTGCATGAGGAAGCCGCCAATGAGGCATATGCCCCCACATATGCCTATGCCGACGCATAAGAATATCATATGTTTGATTTTAAGTTTAGTTTTTTTTTGCTAGAGATCCACAGTGAGAATGCAATCATGAAAAATGCTCTGTTATTTGCTCTGTTACATGATAATCGTGAAAAATGCTCTTTTGCAATCGTGAGAAATGCTCTGTTATTTGCATCTTACTGTTAATATTGCACCAATGGATTATTTAATTTTATTTAAGGAAATTAATTCCAAACATGTTCTGTTTTTGAAGCATGTTTTATGATTCCATGTTTTATAAGGCCAGGTTTTATAATTCTTGATTTTTTTGTCGAACAATCAGGTTTTAAATTTTTGAAGCATGTTTTATAAATTAATTCCAGATTTTATAAATCAGGTAGTCTTTGATTTAATTATTATTTTTGGATGTAGTTAGTTTCCGTTTTAGTTTAGAGAATTGTAATTTTCAATGCAATTTTGTTAAACATAGACTTCAAAGATACCTAGGGCATAACTGCTTTTTTTTGAAAGAATCTAATTCTTCATTTGGTTTAGTATTTTCGGGCGGCGTTTGGAGCAAACGCTACTGGACGGAGGGTAACCAAACAAAGCTCCGTCTTCGTTTTCTTCGTTTGTACCCGCAGAAAGGAGGAAACGCCCCCCCCCCCCCCCCCCCACCGCTCCGTTTCGACCCCCACCTCCCCCCCCCCCCCCCCTCCGGTTCGAAAACTCCGTTTGGACCCGCTTACTCCTCTCGCCACCTCTAAACCAAATGAAGCCTAAATCATTTCCCCATCCCGCTTCAGACCTCTTCTTGCAGACGCCTATGGCATAACCGTTGAAGCCCGCTTGGTTGGGCGGCGGGGGCGGGCGTAGCCCGCTTGGTTGCGGGCGAAGCCCGCAGCGACGCATCGAGAACGGGCGAAGCCCGTTCGAAGATGCTAGTACATATATAAATACATATATATTTTTTGACTATTTCAGTCTCAAACCTTTATTTACGTTAATATTTCAGTCTCAAACCTTTTATTTTGATTAAATTAGTCTCAAACTTTCTCCTAACTTTTCATTTCAGTCCTTTATTAACCTATTGTCATTAAAAATAACGGAAATGTTGGCTGAGCATTAAAATTATACTCTATATTAAAATTATCTTTTCATAATTTTCATTTAATTCTTTATTAACATCTTCTCATTAAAACTGATTAGAAAATAGAAAAGTAAATGCATGCAACTCGAGCACTATCGTCAGTGAGCTCGCAAAAACCTGAGAAGACCAAATACCTTAACCGACAATCCTTTTCTAAATAGAGGAGAAACCTAAAAACCTGAGAAGAGTACTTAAAAACCATGTGAATGATGTGGCCGGTGGAATCTCCTACTCGAGCACTATCGTCAGTGAGCTCGCAAAGGACGTCGCCGGAGAGAATGCTGCTCGGGAAGGGGGAGAGCGATGCTCCATGAGAATCCTGCCCATGATGGGGGAGAGTGCCTATGCGAAGAACTAACAGACATAAGTTTAGGTTTAGCTAACATGAGAGTTAACGGAATGGACTTTGTGGGACTGAAATGAAAAGTCAAGAAAAAGTTTGGGACTGATTTAGGTAAAATAAAAAGGTTGGGACTGAAATAAAAAAGAGATTAAACGTTGGGGACTGAAATAGACATTTTGTCATATATATATATATATATATACATATATATATATATATACATATATATATATATATACATACATATATGTATGCATATGTATACATACATATATGTATGCATATGTATACATACATATATGTATGCATATGTATACATACATATATGTATGCATATGTATACATACATATATGTATGCATATGTATACATACATATATGTATGCATATGTATACATACATATATGTATGCATATATATATATATATATATATACGAGTGACAGGCACGGGCCTTCGGCCCGGGGGCATTCGGCGGGGGTGCGACATTTGTCGGGGGTGCGACATTTGTCGGGGGTGCGACATTTGTCGTCGGTGCGACATTTGTCGTGGGTGCCACATTTGTCGTGGGTGCGACATTTGTTGTGGGTGCGACATTTGTCGTGGGTGCGACATTTATCGTTTGTGCGACATTCGACGGGGATGCGACATTCGGCGGGGATGCCACATTTGTCGTGGGTGCCCCATTTGTCGTGGGTGCGACATTCGTCGTGGGTGCGACATTCGTCGTGGGTGAGACATTCGGCGGGGATGCGACATTCGGCGGGGATGCGACATTCGGCGGGGATGCGACATTCGGCGGGGATGCGACATGGTCGTCGGGGCGACATCTGTCGTCGGCGCGACATCTGTCGTCGGCGCGACATCTGTCGTCGGCGCGACATCTGTCGTCGGCGCGACATCTGTCGTCGGCGCGACATCTGTCGTCGGCGCGACATCTGTCGTCGGGGCGACATCTGTCGTCGGCGCGACATCTGTCGTCGGGGTGTCATATGTCGAGTAATCGACATGTGTCGTCGGGCCGACAATTGTCGTGGGGTCGACATTTGACGTGGGGTGCGACAATTGTCGTGGGGGTGACAATTGTCATGGGGGCGACATTTGTGGTGGGGGTGACAATTGATGTGGAGGCGATAATTGTTCCCCCACGATAAATGTCGCCCCTCCATCCAAATAATAGACATGTGTAGTCGGCCCGACATTTCTCATGGGGACGTCATTTGTTGTGGGGTGTGACACTTGTTGTGGGGGCGACAATTGTCGTGGGGGTGACAATTGTCGTGGGGCGACATTTGTGGCGCGGGTGACATTTGTCATGGGGGAGATATTTGTCGTGGGTGGTGACATTTTTCATGGGGGCAACGATCGTCGTGGGGGCTCCATTTATCGTGGGAGGCATTCAGCGGGGGAACGACATTTATCGTTGGGGCAACATTTGTCGTGGGGGCTCCCAGCACTAATACATAATGAATATGTTTTATTTGCAATAAATCCTAACTATTAGCAGTTGGGGATGGACAAAAACTCATGAATACCAAATGAAAACACCGTGGTACCAACTAAAAACAACCAACTATTAAAACCCTAAAATTGATTTGAAAATTTTATTTAAAAGGTAAAAGAAACCTTAAAAATACTTTCGATCAACTATTAAAATCTGATATTTGATAAAATTCATGATTCAGCTCACAATTTATTCATGGAAGCATTCCGGAAAATTAAACATTAAATCATGATGATTAACAAATAATGTCATTGACTTTAAAAGACTCAAAACAAGCAGAAATGAATAACGCTAGTGATAAATCAAGAGAATAAATACTAATAGAAATGCATGTTTGGCTGTAAATCATAACAATCAAGGTATTACTGACTTAATATATATCAAGTTACGTACCAAGGCATAACAATTGAGTCAAGAAGACGAATCATGTCATTTTCTAGTGTTGGCTCTTCACCATCTCCGACCCTAAGCACCTGTTAATTTTATTTCTTAGATCCTAGAATCACTAATTGAAGGTAGGATTTTTTATGTATTCTCTGTTTTTTGATCGCAGTGGAGCAAGAATTTCTCGGAGCGAGGCAGTGAAGTAGATTACCTAAGTCCGACGAACCAAGCAGCGAGCCCTGGAGACGTCTGCACCAGCAGCAACAACGATTAGATCAACGAAATTTTAGTTGTTTACCTGCAACAGCAGCAAGATCTCATCTTTTTCATGAAATAAAATTACATTAATTAAGGCATCTGCATGAAAACAAATTATTGGTCTTACTAACCTTGAGGAATAAAATCATTGATTGCTTGCCTGGCCTCCATAACTGAAGTGGACATTGACATAATAATCAGTCGACAAAGTTAGACCATGCTGCAATGCATGAATGTAAAAGGCATAGTTAACTGAAACTATAATATTATCGAGGAAAAAAGATTTTCTAACAATTCAAGAAGATGATCATGCTCATTTACCAATCGAGAGTGTGAATTTATTGATACAGAAAGGTCACCTTGGCATCAAATCGTTGCACGGAATTAACTGTGAAGTAGCCGCCCTTGCCTAGCCGACCCTATGGGAAACAATACCCGATGAAGAATAGAAACAAACATCTTTCGGTCTTTTAAAAGTGACATCCCATATATTTATATATATTCAACAATAATCAATTCAAATTTTCACCCACATACACGCATGGATAATAGACCATGTTTTCGGCTCAAATAAATGTTCATATGAAATGTTTAGCTGGGTGAGATAGCTTACCTGCATTAGTGATAAACTGATAATTTCGGAGAAAACAGAGAAATTAAAATCCATATTTAAGTTGAATAAGCAATCACTCCAACCAAAAAACGTGAAAATATAAATCTTAGACCTACACAAAATTAATCATACCAGAAATTTAGTTGACTGTACCGAGAATTCAAGTCAATTATTTCGTCGTCAGTAGACGCATATTGTGTCATGCTCACTGTTATGCTAAGCTTATTATTTTGTTTCATCATCTAAATAAAATCTCATAAAATGCAACTAACTCAATCTGCATAGGTTTTAACATATGTAATTCCAGCAATAATATACGTAGAAAGAGGCAATGTTTTGAGAAAAAAGCTTGCAGGGGAGGTCGAATGTCACTGAGTGGAGCCATGGTCCATGCAAGGTCTAGGTAGACGTCGTCCAGAACTCTCCAGAATAGAAGCAGATGCCCTAAGGAGGGGATGTTTGATTCCCAAAGCTGCCACAATCATAAATGTCCAAACCGAAAGCAGAGAGGTTGTTTCGATAGAGAGAGCGAGGAAAAAGATATGGAGCTTACCTTAAGCAGAGAAGCATGAGGTTGCCCGAGTGCAAGAGAAGAAAACCAAAAATGAGCGAAAAATCTATTACCATGGCCTCTTAAGCTCAACGTTCTGCAACCATTGAGGAGACAGATGAAATGTAAAAGGAAAAAAGAGAGGGTAGAAGAAGAGGGGAGGTGTTACCGAAGGGATGCGCCGATCATGCAGGAGGGCGTAGTTTCCTGGACCTCGCCCTAGCAAGGAACTTTTGAATGGGCTGTGTTGCGACTTATAGCCAAGGGAATGGGGAATATAAGATCTTGTACGTATTATTGGGGTCAAGAGGAGTTTTTGCCGATGATCGAGGTCGACCGCTTGAGAGCGTGCAAGGATGTTAGTGTCGTCTGCGAAAGTGCGAGCAAGGAAGATGTCCAAAACCGCTGCCGGCAAAGCTTTCCCGATGTATGAACGACGCGGGCGAGGAGGAGGGCATACATAGGTTTCGCGAGGGGGGAGAGCGAGGGTTTTGCGAGGGGGACTGGATCGGCGTGGGATTGGGAAGGAGGATGCGCGTTTTTCAATAGGTTTTGCTGTGTAGTCGGACGGTGTCTACATTTCGAAGCGATATCCAATGGTTTGGATTTTTTTAGTGAATTTTGTGGACATGTTATTTGCAGACCACTATAAATCTTTTTAATATAGTATAGATATATATATATATATATATATATATATATATATATATATATATATATATATATATATACGAGTGCCCGACACGGGGCTTCGCCCCTAATGGCAATCGCGACAGTACCCGGCCCATCCTTATGGTCCGGCGCGACTGTACCCGACCCATCCCTATGGTCCGGCGCGACTGTACCCGGCCTGCCACTACGACCTCGCGCAACTGTACCCGGCCCGCCCTTACAGCCCCGCGCGACTGTACTCGGCCCGCCACTACGACCTCGCGCAACTGTACCCGGCCCGCCCCCGGCGGACTTCGCCCTCCCACGATGATAATTTAAGAAAAAGATATAAATATAATTTTATAAATAACAAAATTTAAAATTATAATTATAAATGTACATATATAATGAATAATGTATATAATTATTATTATATATAGTATTTTTATATGTAATAATGAATTATATTATGCCTATATTTAAATAATTTTTTACAAAAATACATAAAATATAACAATATAAGTATAAATTATTTGAACTATTATCATAGTTACCTACTTGTCTCATTAGATTGAGTTGTTTCTCGTGTCATTGAGGTCCTAGGTTCGAAACCAGATAGCTGTGTTTAAATTATAATATAATTTTAACTGCCAACCGTCCGATTTTTTAATAGTTATGGGGAAAAATCGTAATTTCACATATGTTTAGGACACTGTAATAGTAGGTTTAGGAGACCTACTAAAATGTGGAGAGATAGAATGATTTTATTGTGTCTGATCAGACGGTTATTGAATTATGAACTCATGATCTGACGGCTTGTGGAATTTTGAACTCATGATTTTCGCAGACCGCAGTATTTCTTTATATATATATATATATATATATATATATATATATATATATATATATATATATATATATATATATGTATATATACATATATATATATATATACATATATGTATATATATACATATATGTATATATATAAATATGTATATATATATATATATATATATATATATATATATATATATATATATATATATATATATGTGTGTGTGTATATATATATATATATATGTGTGTGTATATATACTAGCATCTTCGAACGGGCTCCGTCCGTTCTCGATGCGTCGCTGCGGGCTTCGCCCGCTTGACCCCCCGGCGGGCTTAAAGTTATTTACAAACATTTTAATAACTTTATTAATTATAAAAACATAATAATTATTAAATTAGAAAAAAGAGAGAAAAACCCTCCCGCATCCCGCCCTACGGTTTCAGCCCGCCGCCGCCGGCGGCCTGCTCGCCGCCCACCGGCGGGTTCGCCGCCCTCCGGCGAACCCGTCGGGGGTTGTCCGGCGGCGAGAGGGCAGGGCCACCGTCGGCGGTGGCCCTGCCCGTGAGCCACAAACTGGGCAGCGGGCAGGCCGCCGGCGGCTCCGGCGCCGGTGGCAGGTTGAAGCCGTGGGATGCGGGATGCGGGATGCGGGAGTGGGCGGTATCGGGGCTGAAACGCCAATGAACAGTAATGTTTTTTTGATTTGGATAATTGCAGGCCTTTTGTTTTGAATCCAACAGCCTGTATTTGATGGAGCTTGATCGGACGGTTCAGATGAGTTTCATGGTGTGATCCAAATATGCATATTGTATTATATAATAAAGATATATATATATATATTCTTTATGCAATGAAAATTAATCCTGCATTGTATATCGATTTCACAATTCAAAATATTGATAACAATAAAATCAATACCCCCTATCATCGGTAAATAATATTGAGATTTAATTTCTCTCTCCAAATCTCGAGGTGAGTGATCAGCTTTACCCTTTAGATTTGACAGAGCCTTGATATCTCATCTAAAAATCAAAATCCTACAGGGCGAATAGAGGATTCTGACCACCTCTTAATCAGAACGTCGACAATCTAGGAGAAGGAAAGTGAAGCCCGACAGTTTCACACGAAAAGAAAATGAAAAGTTACCGCGGAGCCATTATTTCACTCTTGTTCACCGTGTGGATATTAAGATGAATTTCTTATGCTTAATAGGGAGGCATAATGGCAGTTACCAAAAGAGTACCATTAATCCTCATAACTCTCAAATTAAATATTCAAATTAATTAAATCTCATAAACTTAATTGAGATTTAAATATCATGTCCATTCATATCCCAAGAATGAGACCGGGTTCGCGACTGAAGTTACGAGACGATCTGACCCTCCTATCACAGGCTTCGACCGCTCACGCGACTGAACTAATGCGCGCTCGTATGAGTCTGGATAGACTAAATATTCGCGTACGACTTCACCGGGTCGTCACGATGAATCGAGTTCACTTTACGGGAAATTTCCAACATTCTCTCACTTGAATTTGTATTCATCGTAATTTATGACATTCCGATAAAATCTTCACTAAACTTAAGAGTACCAATTACCGAGCGTGATATTGAGTCCACTCCCACGTCAATCCAGTCCAACCAAATCTTTCACTCTGAATCATGGCGACAACTGCATCATTCAGCGACACGAGACCTTTCATGGTCATAGTAACTTACGGATCTTATCGACATGAATAGAGCGCGGTTGGATAAAAATAGAACAACATACTGAAAAATGCGCATGAAAGTTGTTCTAATTCGGCGGTCAACCAAACTTCTCAAATAAATGCACAAAATCATGCTGCGAGAAGTTCTTAAATGTTCAAAAGAACAAGTATGTCTAACCTTAAGGTTCCGAAAATCATATGTCAGAAGTCATACCACAGACCATAATTCAAATGAAGTGTTCTATGCCTTATGCTCCGACTGACACAAGTCATGAGACTTTATATGAAGTGTGACGTATCACAAAAATTCAACGAATATTGAAGCTTAATGATATTCCTGAATGAATATTTTTTAATTCTAATGAATTATACAAAGTGTAATACAAATAACAGATAACTGAATTGTAGCTTCATATAGTCTCTCACTAATCGAGTGCATCAAATGACTTTTTAAGCCTCATATTAATAATATGTTTTTGAAACACATTTGGGCGAAGACCTTTAGTAAGTGAATCAGCTAACATATCATTTGTCCCTAAATGCTCCACCAAAATGTCACCATTCTCGACCAATTCCTTAACAACATTCAATTCCGTAATGAAATTCTTAAGCTACAATGCGTGAGTGGAAGCTTCAAAAAGAGTGACGAACTCCGTATGCATTGTGGATGAAGTAATTAGTGTTTGTTTGACACTCTTCCATGAAGCGGTCCCACCAACAAACTTAAAGATAAAACCTGAAGTAAACTTCCTATCATTCTCACACCCGGCAAAATCAGAATCTGTATACCCCACTAACTCAAGGTCTTGAACTCTATGGTATACTGACTTAATATCCTTAGTTCCCTTTAAATACCTTAAGACTTTCTTGGCAGCCACCCAATGATCAGGTCCTGGGTTCGACTGATATCTGCCTAAAAGTCCTACTGCGAAGGCAATGTCCAGTCTGTTACAGACTTGGGCATGCATTAAACTGCCAACCGCATTAGCATAAGGTATATCCTTAATGCGATCTCTCTATATCGTTCCTAGGGCATTGTGATAAACTATGTTTATCACCCTTAAGCACATGTACGTCATTAGACTTACAATCAAGCATGCTAAATCTCTCAAGTACACGCTCTAAGTAGGCTTTCTGAGAAAGCATTAATGTATGGTGTGATCGGTCCCTAACAATCTAAATTCCTAAAACAAAGGATGCTTCTCCAAGATCTTTCATATTGAAGTGTTTTGACAAAAATTGCTTAAATTCATACAACAATGTCAAATCACTGCTCACAAGTAAGATATCATCTACATAAAGAATTAAGAAGATGAATATACTCTCATTGTTCTTGAAATATATACAATGGTCAACCTTATTTTTTACAAAACTAAAAAAAGTAACTAACTCATCAAATTTCAAATATCACTGTTTAGAAGCTTGCTTGAGACCATATAGTGATTTGTTAAGCTTACATACAAGTTGGTTGGAATGACCAGACTTAAATCTCTCAGGCTGCACCATATAGACCTTCTCGACAAGTTCGTCATTCAGGAATGCAGTTTTAACATTCATCTAGTGTAGATACAAATCATAATAAGCTACTAACGTCATAATCACTCGGAAAGACTCTTTAGAAGAAACATGAGAAAATTTCTCGTGATAATCAATTCCTTCTCTGTGTAAATCCTTTTGCTACCAGTCTGACCTTAAACTGCCCGACCTTTCCCTTAGAGTCTTTTTTGGTCTTAAACACTCATTTAGAACTGATGAGCTTACAGTGTTTGTGTAACTCAACTAACTCTCAAATCTTATTCAGCTTCATAAACTTCATCTCGTCTTTCGTCGCATCCCATCACAAATCAACTTGAGGTACAGACACAGCTTCATTAAATGTCACTGGGTCAACCATTTGACCTAAATCATAATCACTCTCTCCTAAATAGACTTCATAGTCTGAGAAAATTGCAGGCCTTCTCTGCCTAGTAAATCTCCAATCGGGTGGATGACTCTCCTAAACATGAGAAGGAACCTCAACTGGAATCGGTGGTAAGACCACCACCACATCCTCCACTTTTTCTATCACAGGTTCAGGCACCACATAATCTACTACCGAGGGCACAGATAAACTAATGGTCATAATTTCCTCATCTTCACTAATAGGGAGAGAGCAACTAGGTTCGTCAGCGTCATCTCATTCTAAAAATTTAGCTGTTTGTGACTCCATAATTATGGGTCCTCCTAAAGGAGAATAAAACTTAAATCCCTTAGAGTGATCTAGATAGCCTATAAAATAGCAACAACAAGACCTGAGGGCTATGTTACTCTCTGATGGGTTGTATAAACGGTCTTCTGTAGGACAACCCAGACATGCAAATGATTAAGCCTGGGTCGTCTACCAATACATAACTCAAATGGGGTTTGTCAAAATTTTCTCAACGTGGTCAGCAAGGTAGCCCAAACGCCAAATTAATATCTTCGGAACTACCCAGTTCTCACATTGAACCAGCGGAAAACCAAGGAACAAAGGTTAATCCCAACAAACAATGGAAGCACAAGCAGGTCTATATTCATTCACTTCTTTACAACACGAGGCATACATAGCGAGACATGATTTCGCTAGTATAACAGCTGTAAACAGAAAGCACCAAAAACCAAGCCGGGCGGACAGCACCGGAGTCCGCCGAGACCGCCGAGGTCGCCGAGTCCGCTGAGATCGCCCGAACTTAAGCTGCAATCTGCTGAATAGCCACGGAGTCCGTCGAAGCCGCGAGGCCGCGCGGACACACCGTTATTCGTCTCCTGCTGAAGCTGAACTGAGGAACACCCCCTACCCGCCTGAAGCCGGCGGACAGGTTATTGAAGCTGGCAAAGATGAAACAGAGCTGACAAGCCGCAGAGCGACCTCCTGCTGAATCCGCAGAGACCGCACACTTCCAAGTACTTGACCGAAGTCACAGCCAAACTCCTGGCTCCTTGAAGCTACCCGCGCGACCTGCACACATCAAACGTCAGCATTGAATCAATCCGCGCAGACAGACAAACTGAGACCGCAGCTGCTCGCCCAACCCAACTTACTGTTCACTCAAGTTACTGTAGATGTGTCAGGGGGGTCCTATTTATAGGCGAGGTGACGAGTGTGGTCACCTCCCTAGAGATAGCGACATCGCCCTAGCCCGCGCGATAGCAAAACACCGTCCGCCGAGTCCGCAAGGACTTAGCCGGATACCAAGGAAAACCGCCAGGAGCAAGGCAACATTGGCGAACCCTCTCCAGTCCGCCCAAGCTATGCGGACAAGGCATCAGCCCGCAAAGCTTCCGACCACTGTAGGACAGCAACCCCCTTCAATGGCTGTCCTCACCAACCCGAGGCAGTCCGCAAGACTCAAGCCTCAATCCGCCACAAGTCCACGACCAAAAGCAGATAGCAATAGTCCGCCCGGTCATAGCGGACTTGGCAGATACGGCGGACACCATGATCTTGGCACAGAGTGTGACCAAGTCCAAAAGCCATCAAAGGCCAATGCGAGCATGGCGGACGCAAACACCCGTCCGCCAAATACCAAAGCACAGACCGCCAGCAGTCCGCAAACTCCTCGCACTCCTGCCCCATCGCAGCAGCCATCTCCCGGACTCCAAAACCAGTCCGCCAACGACCTCCACAGCAAAACACCTGTTGTGCCACCAGAGCTCGACAAGGCCTCAGCCAAGCTCTAAGCCCAGTCCGCAACAGCCCAAACCGCGGACACACCAGTCCGCAAGCTTCCTGCGAACATGAACCAAACCGCCTATCAGCACAAGCTTGCACCACGACCACTGAGCAATGCACCAGTCCGCAAGTCTCCATCCGCTCAGGCCGCTCCTTGGCTGAACCAAAGCCAACGTCCTATCCGCAGATACCAGGCCGCACAGTCCGCGGACTTCGTGCAAAACAACCCGCTCAGAAGACAGTCAGCTTTCCACTAGACCTTTCACTAGGCCGCACATCACAGTCCGCCCAGTCCGCCTAGTCCGCCAAGTCTGTCCGCCCAGGTCGCCCGGCCTGTCCCGTCAACCACTTCCACTTCACAAAATTCAACACTCCCCCTTGAACTGGGAAGTGGTGACCAAGCCCAACAAGCTGCGCAAGCGTTCAAAAGGCCCCTTCGACAGTGGCTTTGTGAAGATGTCAGCAAGATTATCTTCACTTCGAACATGTCCGACCAGCAGAGACCCCTCCAACACCTTCTCCCTGATGAAGTGGTGATCAATCTCTATATGCTTGATCCTGGCGTGACACACTGGATTGTTAACCAGTTTGAGAGCACTCTCATTGTCACCCCGGAGTAAAGTAGGCTCTTGCACTTCTTCATGAACATCCTCTATAAGCCTCCTCAACCAAACGGCTTCCCGAGCAGCCAAGGCCGAAGTCTTATACTCCGCCTCTGTGGTTGAAACTGACACCGAGTCCTGCTTCTTGCTACACCACGAGATGCTAGCTGAACTACAAGTGAAAACATAACCTGAAGTAGACCTCTGATCATCTGAATCACCGCCATAGTCAGCATCCGTGTACCCGAGCAACGCAAACTCCGAGTCCCTTTTATTGAGGAGTCCCATGTCAAAAGAAGCCTTGACATACTTCAGAATACCCTTTGCCGCCACTAGATGAGATTGCCTTGGTTCAGCCATATACCGACTTACTCGGCCAACATCATAAGCAATGTCCGGCCTTGTAATCGTCAGGTAAATCAAGCTCCCAACAAGAGCCCTGAACACCAAGGGATCATGAAGAACCCTTCCCTCATCTCGTCGAAGCTTCAGCCCAGGTTCTAGTGGAGTAGAGCACTTCTTCCCTTCGCCCATGCCGAACTGCTTCACAATGCGATCAGCATATCCTTTCTGGCAAATGAGAACCCCGCACTCCTTCCTCTCCACTTCAAGACCGAGAAAGTGATGCAACTCTCCCAAGTCTTTCATCTCGAAGCGTATAGCAAGCTCTACCCTGAGCCTTGCTACTTCCCCCTCTGAATTCCCTGTGATGATCATGTCATCCACATACAGTAGGACCAAGACTTGTAGCTTCCCTTTCTTCTTGACGAACAAGCTTGAATCCGAGTTAGAAGCAAGGTATCCACAGAATTGCAAGTACTCTGCAATCTTCCCATACCACGCTCTAGGAGCTTGCTTCAACCCATAGAGAGCCTTCCTGAGTTTACAGACATAGTCCGGATGCTTTTTAGAGACAAAATCAAGCGGCTGATCCATGAAAATGTCCTTGTCAATCTCTCCGTAAAGAAAGACATTCTTCACATCGAGTTGCCACAACCTCCATCTCTTGCTAGCAGCCAAGGCGATCACCACTCTTACTGAAGTCATCTTCGCAACTGGACTGAATGTCTCATCATAGTCTTCTCCATACTGCTGTGAGAATCCTCTAGTGACCAGGCGAGCCTTGAACCGATCAATGCTCCCATCAGCCTTCTTCTTCAACTTGTACCCCCACTTGCAAGTAACCGGAGTAATGTCATCAACCTTGGGCACAAGGTCCCAGGTTTCATTCTTCTTCAGAGCATCAATCTCTTCGTTCATGGCATCTTCCCACTCCTTCACTCCAGTGGCCTCGTTGAAGCTTGCAGGCTCTCGCTCATCCAGAGGACCTGCAAAGAAGCAGGAGACAAAGCTCACTGCATTCCCATCACAGTACCGAGCTGATGGCTTAACCACCCTCTTCGATCTCTGAAGGGTCGGCTCCTTGCTCACTGCTTCTGTTGCTTCTTCGGGCTCAACTCCTACTTGGGGCAAGCATTGAGCAGTGCTCCCCCTGCTTCCTGAGCCAGAAGGCTCAGCCTCGGAGTTAGAAGCAACAGGAGCTACTGGTGAAACAGCAAGCTCCTCTTCCAAGCCTTCAGCAGCCGCCACCGGTGCTTCATCAACCTTGCTACTTCCGGTTAGCTCAACCGAGCCACCTCCATATGACGTCAGCTCGTCAAAGACAACGTCACTTGACACCACGAACTTTTTCGTCACAGGGTCCATGCATTTCCATCCCTTATTCCGCTCATCGTAGCCAACAAAGACAAGCTTCTTTCCTTCGCATCCAGCTTTGTCCGTGAAGCATCCGGGACATGCACGTAGCAAGTTGAACCGAACACCCGAAGGTGTCCAACACTCGGCTTCTCCTTTAGCAACAGCTCAACAGGGGTCTTCATGTTGATAGGGCTGAGTGGCATCCGGTTGATGACATAAGCAGCACAAGACATCCCCTCCGCCCAAAAGGACCTTGGGATATCTTTCGCATGAAGCCAGCATTTGCAGGTCTCCGTCAGATGACGGATCTTCCGCTCCGCTACCCCATTTTGTTGTGGAGTGTGAGCACAAGTAAGCTCCCGTTGGATCTCGTGCTTCCTGCAGAAGTTAGAAAACTCGGAGGAAACAAATTCACCCTCGTTATCAGTTCTAAGCTTCTTAATCCGCAAGCCAAGTCAGCCTTCTACCAACTCCTTAAACTCCACGAACAAACGGAAGGCTTCCGACTTCTCCTTTAAGAAGTACACCCAAGTATACCTTGAGTAGTCATCAACCAAGACAAACATGTATCTGCTTCCACTAAGGCTGGCAGTAACTGTCGGTCCCATCAGGTCACCATGAATGCACTCCAATGGTTTCTTGCTCCTTGTTTGTGATTTATCAAACGGAAGGCGATGTGCCTTACCGTATTGATAGCCCGCACAAACATGCCCGTAACCAAAGGAGGACAACTTAGGCAACCCCATCACCAAACTTCTACTAGCCATCGCCTTCAGCTTGTCCATGCCAACATGCCCCAGCCTCTCATGCCAGATAGCAGCGCTATCATTGGCCCTCATCCTATCAACATATGAATTGGTGGCAAGAACAAACAAGTTCTTCACCCTCCTCCCTACATGAGCAATATCAGCCTTCACCGCTGATACGTTGCGAAGGAACCTCACGTCTGTTGGCCCAAACAGAACGTGATAACCAGCGTCCACCGCATTGGTCACCGAGAAGAGGTTTTTCTTCATGCCCAGCATGTGATACACACTCCTTAACGTGAGTGGCCCCTGATCACTACCCAACGACACGACCCCCTCTTTCTCTACTGCATAAACAGTATTATCAACAGTGATAATAGCTTCATTACCTGAGTAAGCCTGCATGGAGGTGAACTGAAAGATATTGTACCTAAACACCTAGAGGGGGGGTGAATAGGTGACTTGAATCTTTTTAATTTTTATGGCAGAATACAGAATCTAACACAGAATTCTAGCTACTTTATCACAGCAATCACACAGCTATCACAGAGTTTCACAGCACACAGTAGACACTCAGTTTTTATAGTGGTTCCCCAAGGTTTGGGTACATACACTTTCCCCCTTAGCCTATCTAGCAGTGTACTAGATTCGGCCCAACTTCTCCACTATCTCAGATCCTCAGATCTTATACTCAGAACCCATAACACAGGTTCCTACAACTCAGGCCCAAGGCCCTACAACTCAGCTTCTTTACAAAGCCTACACTCAGCCACCAAGGCCTACACTCAGCCACCAAGGCCTACACTCAGAGATTCAAATCTCCTACACTCAGGCACTCAAGCCCTACACTCATCCTTTATAATTATAGGCTTACAAAACTCAGATCCCTAAGGATCCTACAAGATATAATGAATACAAAAATGTATACTCAACAACTCAGAGAATAGAGAGATGAGATGTGAGTTTCTTGATGAGTTCTTGGAAGAACTCAGCTGAAATCAATCTGACTTAGCTTTCTTCAAAGCTTCTTGAATGTAGAACACAATAAGACTGATTCCTCTGCAGTTGATCCTTGATCTCTGCTACTTAAGATTCAGAATAAATCTGAACCCTTCTTCTCAGCTGGGTTCCAACAGCTGACTTCTTGGATGGAGCTCTCTCTCTCCAACTTCTTAGATCTTCACTAGATTCTTCAAGGAATAGCTAGATCTTCTTTGTATATTGATCACTTGTACTTGTGTTCAATCAACAACTTCAACAATAGTTTCTGTAGACTGTATAAGCCTATTTATAGGTCTTCTTCATGGTAACCGGCTGGTTCGGTTCATAACTGAATTCTGGCAACTCTGATAGGTGCAGTAGACCGGCTGGAATGACAGCTGTCAAGTCATCCAGTCAGTTCTTGAAAATTCTGTAACTGTCTAAAAGTGTCGCGACTTTCTGTCTTTAAGTGTCGACACTTATAGACTAAGTGTCGACATAAGTTATCTAAGTGTCGACACTAGCCTACAAGGTGTCGACACAACTCCTTATGTTGTAGATTTAATATCTCGACACTGCTTCTTCTTCATGTGTCGACACTGATAATATGTGTCGACACAAGTACTTGTACTTCAGTATATTGTTGAATTCTTCTATGTGTCGACACAACACCTTTATGTCGACACATCTTCATGTGTTGAATCTGTTAAGTGTCGACACTGCTTCTAGGTGTCGACACATGTCTTCAGTGTTGATACTTGCTGAGTGTCGACTCAGCTCCTTGTGTCGACACATTCTTCTTCTGTCGAGACTCTGGCCGAGTGTCGACACTTTCCCTTAGTGTCGACACTTGTACTTAGAATATTTTGTTGATCTTTGCTAAGTGTCGACACAGCTCCTTGTGTCGACACTTTCTTCAAGTGTTGAGTCTTCAGCTGAGTGTCGACACATACTTTCTTGTGTCGACACTTCTTCAAGTGTTGACTCTTCTGCTGTGTGTCGACACATTGATCTGGGTGTCGACACTTGTACTTAGTCTCTGCTAGCTTTTGCTGAGTGTCGACACAGCCTCCAAGTGTCGACACTTTCTGATGTAGATGATACGTCGGTAACGTATATGTAAAATAACGCAAGTGTACGTGCCGGTTCAAGTAATATAGAGTGAGAAGTGATCGTCCCTCGAGGAAGTGAATGATTTGGTGCTCGCAACTACTAGCTTAACCTTTTCCTTAAATTCAAGTGAGATAATTGATGTGATTTAGTTAAGCGAAACTATAGATAATAAATACTACTTAGTCCTTATCTAAGAATGACTTTTTCTTACTTTGGAGAATTAGTCTTGCATGTTGTTTTCCTTAGACTGATATGACAATTGTTTTTAAATCATCTCTCATAATTGGAAAATTACTATCCTGCAACGATTTTTAAGATGGATAACATTATCTCTCGATCTCCGAAATCCGCTTACCCTACTTCCCCTAGTCATCTCTAACTTAGGCGGATTTAGAATAACATGAAGCGCTAAAATCAAAGTTGCTAACTTGAGATGAAATCTCTTTCTATCTCAGAGTTATATCAGGACTTATGTCACACTTACGTCGATGCTCTCTCGAGTCTCGCAACGCAGTAGAAAGATGGAATTTTGACTAAAGCATCGCGCGGCTCCTCTCTCGAATCTCGCCGCACGCAATGAGGATTCAACCTTAGGGTAGCACGACTCATCTCTCGAATCTCGCCACACTATCTAGGAGAAGAACACTTACTCAAAAATTCCACATATAAAAGACATAATCTCAATAAAGATAGAACATCAACCAATTATGAAAGATAAATTTAAATCAAGTCATCATAAAAAGTCTAACTACTCACAACACACAAGACTGATGGAATTAGTTCATGGTGGAAGGGGAGAACATCACAAAAATTGGAAAGATCTTACAGCCCATGATAAAAAGAATGTAAAATAACGCCGGAAGATGATCTCCAATTCGCATACAAGCAATCCTTCTCCAAGATCCGGTGTTGCCCTAGGTCTTCTTCTCCAAGCAATCTCCTCTTCTTTTTCTTCTCCAAGTATGAATGATAATCCCTTTTTCCAGCCATTTTCGTCCTTTAATTTCGTGCCCCCATCTGAAAGGATGCCTCCTTTCAATTTGTAACTACTGCAATATTTCAAAAATTCGGATCTTTTAAATTCCGAAAGTTGTTATAACAACTAAAAAAGTTGTTATGACAACTTTCCCAGCACAGCAAACTGCTTCAGCATTCCTTCTCCGGATTGAGTTTTTCGGCTAATCTGACAAGAAAACATTAGAAAATGATCAAATAACTCAAACTTAAGTTAAAGATGATTTTTATCATCTTTTTATACTCAATAGAACATCTTTTCACTATTTTTTATCAATAAAACGGACATGGATAACTTCATTTAGGAAGTTATCAGTAGACACAGTTTCCCTGGGTGTCGACACAACTGCTAAGTGTCGACACTGCTTCACTGCATTTTTCTTTATTGAGTGTCGACACAGCTCCTTGTGTCGACACTTTCTGTCTGGTGTCGACTCTGCATCCCAGGTGTCGACACAATGACTCCAAGTGTCGACACTGCTTGCTTGGGTGTCGACACAGGTCTTCTTAAGTGTCGACACTTTTCCTCTGGGTGTCGACACATGGACTTAGAAACATTTTCTTCTTTCCTGTAAATACTTAACCTGCACAAGTAAACTCAAACTACATCAAATACATTTTGATGTATATCATTGAGTTGGATGAGGCTTCTTCAAATCAGGTACATTAGAACCAATCTACCCAACATGAACTTTGACTTGTCTCCGGTGAGGTGATGACCACACTCGGAGTCCACGATCCACTCGTCGTTGAAGTCCTCAGCAGACAAGGCCCGTACACAAGTGCCCGTCATGAAAGCTCCGCCCCATTCTGCTTCTTCACTTCTCGAGCAAGCTTCCTCCTTTACCGCAGCATGCCTAGGCTGCAGTTTGACCTTGCAGTCCCGCTTGAAGTGCCCTCGCTGATGACACCGGTAGCACTTCAAGTTCTTCTTCCAGTCCTTAGGAGCATTGCTCCTCTCCGGCGGATATGAAGTTGAAGTCTCCTTCTCACCAGCGACCTGCACCTTCTTCTTCTTCTTCCCTTCCCATCCTTTCTTCTTGCCTGAGAAGAGAGCTTCGCTGCCTTCCTGATTCAGGTTCACTCTAGCCATCTGCCTTGCCAAGCTCTCCTGCGATGCAAGCAGATTCTCCAGCTCCAACAAAGACGGCTGAGTAGCCCACCCTTGAACAGATGTTACAAAGGCCACATACTCCTTCCGCAAGCCGCGGATAATGTGTCTTTTCATCTTCGCCTCAGAGATAGGCTCATCAGGA
This sequence comes from Platanthera guangdongensis, assembly GCA_039583875.1. Classification (NCBI taxonomy): domain Eukaryota; kingdom Viridiplantae; phylum Streptophyta; class Magnoliopsida; order Asparagales; family Orchidaceae; genus Platanthera; species Platanthera guangdongensis. The sequence continues at coordinate 141,401,790 of CM077165.1, forward strand.
TCCAGTGCCGACAGCTCAGCACACAAGCTCTTCATCTTTATGAAGTACTTGGAGATGGAAAGGTCTCCCTGAGTTGCCCTTTCCAACTCATTCTCTAGGAACTGAAGCCGCACCACATTCTTCCTATTGAACAACTCATCAATGGTTGTCCAAATATCAGCAGCCGACTCACACCCAACAATGTGATCAAATAGTTCCGGAGACACGACACTCTTTAGAATGAACTCCGCCTTAGCATTTGTTCTTCTCCAGAGCCTAACCTGTTCAGCAGTACCGAAAGCAGCAGTGACTTCCTGCCTGTCGTCACCACCGACGACTTCCCACATCTCCTCGCCAAGAAGATAACTCTTCATGCATGACTTCCACTTCTTAAATTTAGTCGGTGTTAAGAGTTCAATACCCAGACCTCTTGCAAAGCTCCCTTCCATTGCAACACATGTTGGCAACCTTTCAGAAGCTCCGAGCAACAACACAGGTTGATCACCACTCAATCACTGAGTAACAATACTGGTTGACTTCCGCTCACGCAATTGAACCTCCCTCTGATACCATGTTAAAATTTTCTCAACGTGGTCAGCAAGGTAGCCCAAACGCCAAATTAATATCTTCGGAACTACCTAGTTCTCACGTTGAACCAGCGGAAAACCAAGGAACAAAGGTTAATCCCAACAAACAATGGAAGCACAAGCAGGTCTATATTCATTCACTTCTTTACAACACGAGGCATACATAGCGAGACATGATTTCGCTAGTATAACAGCTGTAAACAGAAAGCACCAAAAACCAAGCCGGGCGGACAGCACCGGAGTCCGCCGAGACCGCCGAGGTCGCCGAGACCGCCGAGGTCGCCGAGGTCGCCGAGGTCGCCGAGTCCGCTGAGATCGCCCGAACTTAAGCTGCAATCCGCCGAATAGCCACGGAGTCCGTCGAAGCCGCGAGGCCGCGCGGACACACCGTTATTCGTCTCCTGCTGAAGCTGAACTGAGGAACACCCCATACCCGCCTAAAGCCGGCGGACAGGTTATTGAAGCTGGTAAAGATGAAACAGAGCTGACAAGCCGCAGAGCGACCTCCTGCTGAATCCGCAGAGACCGCACACTTCCAAGTACTTGACTGAAGTCACAGCCAAACTCCTGGCTCCTTGAAGCTACCCGCGCGACCTGCACACAACAAACGTCAGCACTGAATCAATCCGCGCGGACAGACAAACTGAGACCGCAGCTCCTCGCCCAACTCAACTTAGTGTTCACTCAAGTTACTGTAGATGTGTCAGGGGGTCCTATTTATAGGCGAGGTGAGGAGTGTGGTCACCGCCCTAGAGATAGCGACACTGCCCTAGCCCGCGCGATAGCAAAACACCGTCCGCCGAGTCCGCAAGGACTTAGCCGGATACCAAGGAAAACCGCCAGGAGCAAGGCAACATTGGCGAACCCTCTCCAGTCCGCCCAAGCTATGCGGACAAGGCATCAGCCCGCAAAGCTTCCGACCACTGCAGGACAGCAACCCCCTTTAATGGCTGTCCTCACCAACCCGAGGCAGTCCGCAAGACTCAAGCCTCAATCTGCCACAAGTCCACGACCAAAAGCAGATAACAACAGTCCGCCTGGTCACAGCGGACTTGGCGGATATGTCAGACACCATGATCTTGGCACAGAGTGTGACCAAGTCCAAAAGCCAGCAAAGGCCAATACGAGCATGGCGGACGCAAACACCCGTCCGCCAAACACCAAATCACAGACCGCCAGCAGTCAGCATGTAACAGCCCAAAGTTCGGAAACAGGCATTTTTGGGTGACACGGCCTGGGACACGGGCGTGTCCCAGGGCGTGTCAGTTGACACGGCCTGCGACACGGGCGTGTCGCAGGGCGTGTCGAGGTTGTGTCGACGATCGGCTTTTGTCTCGACGATTTTTCTCTCGACGATGCGTCGAGAGGAGGCACACGGCCCAGGACACGGGCGTGTCCAAGGCCGTGTCGTATGCTCGACGATTTTGTCTCGACGATCGTCGAGTGTCGAGAAGTGAGTGTCGAGTGTTGAACACGGCCTGTGACACGGGCGTGTCACAGGGCGTGTCAAATCAGGCGACGAACTCAGCCCGCCGAAGGATTTCGACAGGGCGTGTCTTTGTGCCGTGTCTGGGCACACGGCCTGGGACACGGGCATGTCACAGGCCGTGTGAAGTCTCGGGATGATTTGGGATTTTTTTCCCCCAGGTACACGGCCACAGACACGGGCGTGTCTGAAGGCGTGTTGGGGACACGGCCCATGACACGGGCATGTCCCATGGGCGTGTCACTGGTTTGGATAAGTCGGCTGACCACCGCTTGAGGCACACGGCCTGGCACACGGCCGTGTTCGAGGACGTGTCAGGTCAAAATATGTGTTTTTGGCAGAATCGTGGTCGTCCATTCCTTCAGTCTAGATCCAAGGGCTGAAGCTTCTTCTTCTTTTTCTTAAGGGCCGAAATCAGAGAAAGAATTCTCATTTCTTTGGCCTTGAACTTTCTTCAAGTGAAGAGGGAAAGAGAGAGAGAGAAAGGAGGAGGAAGAAGGAAAGGGGGCTGCTGTTGGTGGTGCTGCGGTTTACCGACAAGAGATCCGAAGCCAGCGTTGCGGAGGTAACGATCTTGCGAGTCTTGCAAGCAAGCTTGGAGGCCATGGCACCGAAGCGGTCGTCAAGGGTAACGACTTTTCTTCCTATCCATGTGAAGGCTTTCTTTTTGGCATATCTTGTGATTTTCCCCACCAAGAGGTGGCTGATTTTGGGAATCTTTGGGTGGATACTTGAAATCCCCTTTTGTTAGCATATAGATCCGGAAATGGAGTACGGAATAGGCATGCTGTGTGAAGCCCATTTGGACAGGTTGGTCTGGATTGGTGATGTTGCATACGAACCGGAGAAGACTCCGTGATAAACGTGTAGTGTAAGGAGTCTACGGGTTATGCCTGCGAAAAGGAGTAGCAGGAAGTACTGGGGTGGTAGCCCAGGAAAATAGTCATGGGATGTTTTTGGGTCCAACCTGTGAATGAAGCACAGGAAGTACTGGTGGGACCAGGAAAGGCCCTTTTGTGATGCTTGATGTCATAGGGTGTCCACCTGTGAAGCGAGTCACAGAAAGTACTGGTGTGCCCAGGAAAGACCCCTGACATTTGTGCTTGTGCGGTGTCCACCTGTGGAGAGAGTCACAGGAAGTACTGGTGTGCCCAGGAAAGACCCGCTGTTGCTGTGAGGAAATGGGTATAGCGAAATACCCAGGCTTGAATGCCAAGAACAGGATTGGTGAGACCGACCCGCGCCTTTGATATAGCCATGAGTACGCCGTACTCGGAGAAGGCAAGGCGATTTGAGCAACGGGGGTGGAGGATCCGACCTGCGCTATGTCCGTCTGACGTGAGACCAAAAAGTGCGGTCTGTTGGAGCGCATAGCAAGAGTCTTCGGCCTGCGCGCCATGACACAATGGGGGGCTACGGGCCATCCCGGTGTAGGAAGACTAACTCCGGCTGCACGCCATGGAGGAAATGCTCAAGAGATTTACCGTTGGGTGATATAACCCTGATACGGTGGTGGGAAAGAGGTTGTCAGAACACCAAGAATGTGCCCTGAGTGCACGGACCGTTGGGCCGGGCGGCGAACGGTTGTGATGGCTTGTGTGCGTGAAAGCACCTTTTGATGATATAGCTTGCCATACTTGTGATATGATATGCCTGCAGGGAAAAATATCGCTGCCCCGAGAGAAGGGGTAGGGTCGTTATAATTTGGTCAGCTGAACGCTGACCGTTGCTTTTGTTTGCCACCGGTGGGTGGATTGTCCCTTTCCAGGTACGGGAGAACCGAGCGGGACGCATAGAGGTTGATGCTCCTGCTGGTGTTGCTGCTGCTGTTAGCCCTCGAAGGCTAAATATGTTCTTTTGAGTGTTTTCTTTTATTGTGGCCGGCCTGCGCGCCAATCTGTTTTAGGCCAATGTGTGAAAGCCATGTAAGGTCATAAGGCCAACTCTTTTGACGTGTTGTAAGACATTCCTATATGATATAAAATGTGGAATTTTATGTTTGGACATTCATGAGGAGTTCAAGTTGTAGTCTAGGCTTCCGCTAGAATGCTTTGTGTTAGGTGCGATGCGCGACTCTAGTATCATCATGTACCTTCACCGACTGTTTTGTGATATATCCTGTGGGGCCCCGGCCGGACCTTCTAGAATATATCATATGAACGGATGGGGTTGTTACACCGCAAACTCCTCGCACTCCTGCCTCATCGTAGCAGCCATCTCCCGGACTCCAAAACCAGTCCGCCAACGACCTCCACAGCAAAACACCTGTTGTGCCACCAGAGCTCGACAAGGCCTCAGCCAAGCTCTAAGCCCAGTCCGCAACAGCCCAAACCGCGAACACACCAGTCCGCAAGCTTCCCGCGAACATGAACCAAACCGCCTATCAGCACAAGCTTGCACCACGGTCACTGAGCAATGCACCAGTCCGCAAGCCTCCATCCGCTCAGGCCGCTCCTTGGCTAAACCAAAGCCAACGTCCTATCCGCAGATACCAGGCCGCATAGTCCGCGGACTTCATGCAAAACAACCCGCTCAGAAGACAGCCGGCTTTCCACTAGACCTTCCACTAGACCGCACATCACAGTCCGCCCAGTCCGCCTAGTCCGCCAAGTCTGTCCGCCCAGGTCGCCCGGCCTGTCCCGTCAACCACTTCCACTTCACAAAATTCAGCAGGGTTTTAGGTGTTGACTTAAACATGACTCTATTAAGGATGTATATTGCACTCTTAAGCGCCTCACCCCACAAAAATTCAGGAATATTCGTTCTACTCATCATGCTCCTCATCATTTCTTTAAGGGTGCAATTATGCCTTTCATCAATACCATTTTGCTCAGGACTACCCGACATGAAGTAATAGGCAACAATGACGCAGCTCTCCAAGTATCCGACAAATGGATATTTATGTTGCCCGGAGGCATCATGTCTATCAAAATACTCGTCACCTCTTTCAGACCTAACAATCTTGATAACTTTTCCTATTTATTTCTCAACTTCAGTCTTAAAGATCTTGAATTTTTCAAGAGATTCAAATTTATTCTTAATTAAGTACAAATAACCAAAACGGAAGTAGTCATCAATGAATGTAATAAAATATGTGTTCCTACAGAGGATAGTGAATAACCTCTAACAAACTTGAACTACTAGTTGAGCCTTTCTTTTAAATATTGGTCATCCTACCTCTACAACAGTCTATGGATATCTCTAGGTTATTGAAGTATAGAGTAGGTAGAATATATTCCTTAATCAATCTTTCTACTTTTTCTTTAGAGATATGACCTAACATTTTATATCATAATATGAATGAATGTTCTTTAATGAGAGATCTTTTACTAGCAATGTTTTATACATTATATAAGGTGACATAATAATTAACAGGTGTTAGACATATTCTATATAAACCATTAGATAGAGAACATTGACCAATAAATCATGATTCGTAAAATAACTTAATCAAACCATCAGAAATGTTAAAACCATAATTAAGTCTATCTAATACAGAAATAGAAATCAAGTTCCTTCTAAATAAAAGAATATAAAATATGTCTTTCAATAGAAGTTCATATCCAGAATCAAGGCCTAAATAATCCCCGATGAACTCCACCTCCATCTCAATATTTTTGTCAACCTTGAGTCTACATCACCCTTGCTTGGCCTCCTCCTTTTGATGAACCCCTGCAGTTTGTAAGCAACATGATTAGTTGCTCCACTATCGAGCCACAAAGAACTTGATGGAGCTTCAATTAAATTGGATTCAGAAAGAACTAGAGCTAAGGGGTTACCTTTAGGTGCAAAACCACGCTTCTCCATCCAAGACTTAAACTTCAGGCACTCGTGATTCACATGCACCTTCTTCTTGCAAAAGAAGCAGCTAAGAGGCTTCTTTCCACCAGTGTCCTTGCTTCCTGAAGCTTGTCCATCTTGAGCCTTAAAAGGAGCTTAGGACTTCTTCTTCTTCTTCTTCTTAAATGAGGATTTGACTATGAGCAAGACAGTGTTTGTATTCCCTTTCTTTAGTTTCTCCTCCTCAACAACACAGCGAGTGATGAGATCATTTATCTTCCACGCCTCATCTTGGAAATTGTAGGTAGTCTTCAGAATGCTAAACTCCACAGGAAGAGTATTAAGTTCCTGATGTACTATCAAGGCTTCTGGGAGAGTAATCTCCATCTCCTGCAGCTTGCTCTGCTAATATACTATCTTCAGTATATAATCACGGACTTCGCCTCCTCCCAAATACCTCTTAGAGAAGAGGTCTTGAATTAGAGTCTTAATCTCAGCATTGAAAGACACCTTATATCTCTGTCCAATGACAGTCAGAAAATCCATAGAGACGGTCATGTCTGGAAGACCACTCAACAGGTGCTCCAGAATGAAACGCTTCATAGTCAGCAAGCAAATCTTGTTAGACTTGTTCCATGCATCATATGAATTCATCTCTACTTGAGTGCTGGTTGTTGTGAGAGTTGTAGGTTGGTCGGTACTCATGACCATTTAAATATTCGTCATCTCAAGAGTAAACATGATGTCAGATTTTCACTTCTTAAAGTTAGATCCAGTGAGTTTTTCAATGGTCGTCATATTATTATGCACTGTAAATGTGACTAAAAATAGAGAAAAGTAAAAAATTAGAGACAAATAGGGCAATATTGGTTATAAAACCCTAGAAAACACACTAAGTAAAGAATCCAAGCGCGTCAACGCGCAACACCTTTGGGCAGACTACACACCACATAATTAGTGATTCTTCACACAAAGAAGAGCAAGAGTTATGTTTTAGCCTTTCACAGATCTACCACTTTTGGGTGAATAGACTACTAGAGCCTTGCACTACCGTCCAAATATTTGTGTGTATCTCTTTAAACCTATTGCGTAAGCACCATCTTTGGGCGAATAATTATGCACTAGTCTCAGAGAACTCCCTAAAACATGTGAAACCCTAATCTCACAAACTGGCTCGAAAAGGGCACTTTTGCGTCTGCAATTCTTATCAATCCACGAGACTCTTTCACACCTGTATATCTGAATATTGTCATAGATCAATATCGTGTTTCTTTTCCTTAATGACGTATGAGCTTTAAATTGTCTAAAGAAAACACGAGGCTTTTGCCAATGATTGAATAATGAAGGCACTTTGAGTTTCAATCCTAAATTTTGTTTCTCTCAAAATACTTAATAGGTTTTACATATAGTGTTCTTTAATGGAATTAGATAGAAAAATAATTTACTCCAAATTATAAAGGAAACTAATAGGTTTAGGTTAACTCACTCTGATACCAATTGTAAATAAATTAGGAGTATGCGTCGCTACGAATAATTGTTATTACCAAAGAATTCTGCTGAGTGTAAAAACGTATAAACCTATAGGGTCGACTTAAGCAAACTCTACTATTCTCTTATTGGAGTGCAAACACAAAATTATTTTCCTAACTTAAGAAAATAAAAAATAAAGTGAGCTAGAACGAACGATTACTTAAGTGTGGATAATCAATTTATATCGTTCTTGGATTCGAGCTCGTGCTTCATGGTGACAGTCATTCACAACAATCTTGGTGTGTTCTTCTTTATGAAATCGGCTGTGTTAACGGAGCCCGCAAACATACAAAGATTATCTAGTGGATTGTTCTCTACAATGAAAGAACGTTAGCACAATATATGTATAAATCAAATGAAATATGTGCATGAATTCATAGACTTATTCAGACCTCATAAGGTCAAAAGTGAAATCTAAAAGGGGTTTGATTTTTTAAAAAATGGAATTTGATTAACAGGTCTGTCTACTTGGATCTTTGTGCAGAAAAAAACTGTATGGTTATGCTCAAACAAAACCAATATATATCTTATATATATAAAGCAATATATACATATCTAAGGCACACCATACTTTAAGTTTTGACCATTGTATCTTATCAAATAAATCTTATCCCCACATGAGAGAGAGAGGGGGAGGAGAGAGAGAAGGCGGAGAGAGAGAGAGAGGGAGAGAGAATAAGAGAGAGATGGCAGAAGGGAGAGGAGAAAGGGGCGAAGAGAGAGGGGGAGGAGAGAGAGAGAGATAAAATGAGAGAATATGAGAAGAAAGAGGGCGAGAAATTGATGTTTTTAAGTCAAAACGTAAATTTTTTTATAAAATAAAAATTGTAATATCGATTTATATTTTTTTACGGTCATTTTGAGTACTCATATGTATATATTGCGGGCGCTGCCCGCCTTGATGCTGGCACAGCCTGCAACGACGCATCGAGCACAGGCGAAGCACAGGCAATGGCGGGTGAAGCCCGCGCGGAGGCAGACGAAGCCGCCTAGATGCGCCTGAAGGCCGCTCGAGAGCATCGAGCACGGGCGTAGCCCGTGCGAAGATGCTTGTGTGTGTATATATATATATAATATAATATACATGAATACTTATGTGCGAGCGTACGTGCACACTTAAGTAGCCACCCGATTAATTAATCACGGCTGCGACTATTACCCAGTGGCGGTCGGCGGCTGCAGGCTCGCCGGCCACCGGCCGCCCTGGATTCGCCGGCGAGCACGCCGACGAATCCAGGGCGGCCGGTGGCCTGCGAGCCTGCAGCCGCCGACCGCCGCTGGGTAAAAAATTTGCCCGCGTCGGCCGCCCTAGATTCATCGTCGTGCTCGCCGGTGGCCGGCGAGCCCGCAGCCGCCGGCCTCCGTTGGGTAACATGTTGTTATTCGCTGGCGTGCACAGTATGATTAATCATTCTGTGCACACGATTAATACCAACGATCGGACGGTTCCCGCTTTATGCCCGCACACACGCACCTGATATCTCCTATATATATATATATATATATATATATATATATATATATATATATATATATATATATATATATATATATATATATATATATATATATATATATATATATATATATATATATATATATATATATATATATATATATGTACTTTTTATGCAATGAAAATTAATCATGCATTGTATACCGATTTGACAATTCAAAATTTTGATAACAATAAAATCAATACCTCTTGTCCTTGATAAATAATAATGATATTTAATTTCTCTCTCCAAATCCCAAGACGAGTGATCAGCTTTACCCTTTGGATCTAAAAGATTCTTGATATCTCCTCCAAAAATCGAAATCTTACGGGCTGAATAGAGGATTCCAACAACCTCTTAATCAGAACATCGGCGATCTAGGAGAAGAAAAGTGAAGCCCGACAGTTTCACACGAAAATGAGATGAAGAGTTACCGTAGAGCCACTTTTTCACTCCTGTTCATCGTGTGGACATTAAGATGAATTTCTTAGGCTTAATAGGGAGGCCTAATGAGAGTTATCAAAAGAGAACCATTAATCCTCATAACTCTCAAATTAAATATTCAAATAAATTAAATCTCATTAATTTAATTGAGATTTAAATATCATGCCCATTCATATGCCAAGAATGAGGCCGGGTTTGCGACTGAAGTTACATGACGATCTGACCCACCTATCACAATCTTTGACCGCTCGCGAGAATAAACTAATGCGCGCTCGTAGGCATTTGAATAGACTAAATATTCGTGTACGACTTCACCGGGACGTCACGATGAATTGAGTCCACCTTACGGGATATTTCCAACAGTTTGAACATTCCAAAATTAATCTAGACTATCTAATATATGTCATGCCTTCCATCGTAGACATTCAAAAAACTTTAATTTGAATGATGGAAGAGAACATTACTAGGTCTCCTATCCCTATATAGGATAAGGGGGAGAGAGGTAGAGAGAGAAATATTGTTTTTTAAATGAAAAAGAGTATTTTTTTATTAAATAAAAATCAAGCACGAGTGAAACCCGTGCAGAGGTGGGCGAAGCCCGCATGAATGTTGCGGAAGGCTGCCCGAAAGCATGGAGCACGAGCATAGCCCATGCGAAGAAGCTCATGTGTGTGTGTGTGTGTATATAGGTTATAATATATATATATATATATATATATATATATATATATATATATATATATATATATATATATTATATATATATATATATATATATTATCTCCTTTTGTAATTTGACTTCGATCAAATTAAACATTTCCTCCAATAAATTCATCCAAGGTCTTCAAATCATGAAGTTTTTTGAAAAATATTATTATTTGATAGTCGTCGATCGTGATAGATTCAATCTATATAGTTCTCCATTATACCAATCCAAACAAGATGTTTCAATACTATATTTTGATCTCACGTCTTCTTATTTAAGCATTTTTTACATGAACATGAACAATTCTCCTCAATTGGCGTATTTAGAGCTATCAATTAAAACTGAAAACCGCAAACCGAACTGAAACCGCAAAGAACCAGACCGAACCGTTCGCAAATTATTCGGGTTTCGGTTTGAATTTTGGAACCGTGAACAACATTGGTCCGAGTGTGGTTCTTACATTTTATTATCCGAACCGGAACCTGAACCAGAACCGCAACATACAAATCTCAAGCGCTTTCAAATTTTTAGACCTGATCTGAACCAGACCGAAGTAGAACCGAACCACAACCCGTTTATTTTTATTATTATTAACATTATTAATATTATTATAATATTATAATTATTTTATAATTTATCTATAATATTTATACTTACTATCACGACTGAAGCTGATGTCTTTTGAACCTAAACCGCAATCGCACTAAAGAGGGTCAATTTTGGACCGAACAAAATTTCACCGCATAAAAACCGCGTGTTATGGTTTGACATTGGTACGATTTAAAGTCAATTTTTACAGTGAATTTTTGATTTTTATATAGTTATATAATGTATTTTCAATTTTACTTATATATTTTTTTGAAATGTTTTATTTAAAAAATATAGAAGATATACAACTAATATTTATTAGTAATCATGAAAGACAACTAATTGCAACCGATTGTTAGGATGAGCATGCCAGTGAGATGTGCGCAAGCCAAGTAGGCATCGTGACAAGTTTACACATGTTGGAAGGCGATGGATACTGTCCCACCGATCGTGGGAAAAATTGTTGAGAATTGCGCAAAATAATTATTTCTACTTTGATGTTGTTTTGAGTTTTATTTTTTGCAGTCCGTTTTTATTTCATTCGACCAAGTTTGATTTTGGTTTTAGTTTCAACTAATTGCAACCGGATCGAACCGCGTGGAACCGGACCGAACCGTTAGTGACCGGTTTGGTTTTGGTTCTTGTTAAACCGTAACCGGAGCAGTTGACACGACGGTTCCAAAAATTAAGCTGGAACTTGAACCAGAACCGGAACCGGTCAAACCAAATAAGGTTTTGATTCTAATTTGAATAACCGTTATCATAGTGGTTTGATTCATGATTTTAGTAGAACCAGAACCGAACCGGAATCGTGGCAGCTCTATGTGTAATAGGAATCTAGCAAATATTTTATGCATTCTAAATAAGCATTTGAGTGACGTGACTCTAACATCCATTTGTTGTCAATTGCTGCTATAAAGATGAGGAAACCCTGCAATAAATCACATTTGAGTCAACAAAGAGTAAACTCTAAACCAGAGAATGACAATATGACAAGAGAGATGAAGATGCGAGGAAGATCACAAGTTGACATATGCACAAAGATGACACACTTCTTGAGGCCGGTGTGTGCAAGGTTGGAAGGCTCAAAAATTGGCACATGACTCATTGTTCTATGGAAATAATGATAAGCATGATAATATCAAGGCCTTCAATCTGCAATGACATATTTTTATATAATTCAAGATGACCTTGAGAAATAATATATTCAACTAAAGTATTGTTGCAGATTGCTCGAGGCTCTTGATAGACCGGACCTTTCGAATCGTCTTAGCCCGCTGATCGACCGACGTGCAAACTATCAAAGTTTCACTGAGTCATGAGAGAGAGAGAGAGACATAATTATGTGAAAAACCGACAATCGAGGTAAAAATCACGTGATTGGTTCAGTGCCTACATAACTTTTATTATTCCAGAGTTTATTACAAGGCTTTTTGGGTGAAGGCGAGGTCGACATGTCGTTGCTTACACATTTGTCACCCATTTTCAACCACAAAACCATTCAGTGTCGTCCGATCAAAACACCACCGATCTGAACAAAATAAATCCCGGTGCGTTCTAAAACCCCAGCCCTACACTCCCCCGATAACATCACAACACACTTCAGACTTCCTCCCGCAGAACGGCCAGGGCATCGTGGTTTCCACAGGACGCAAGCCCATTCCTCCTCCTGGCGCGTCAGATCGCAAGACGGAAGCCCAACAGTCACGGTAAGAACTCCCTTTCTATTCTTTCTCTGCTCTTCGTTTAGGGTTCTCAACAGAATCTACGGTATGCCCCTTCGTTCACGCATCTCCTGCATTTATCATGTGTGCAGGTCGAAACTCCACTTTCACAGGTCTTCAAGGTCTAGTTTTGCCTCTTTAATGCTTGCATCTGCTTTCTTTTTCGCATGATACCTCAGGATACAACAACGGAAGATGAAAACATACAATTTGAATGACATGCTCTTTGTTATCTCATTCTATTGCTGCCTTTTATTATTGATTTTTTTTATTTTCAATTGTTGTCGTTGGATTTTAATACTTGCGAATGATTTCTATTGATTAACGAGCATCTTCGCACGGGCTACGCCCGTGCTCGATGCTCTCGGGCGGCCTTCGGCCGCATCAGGCGGGCTTCGCCCGCCTGCATACGGGCTTCGCCCGCCTGCATACGGGCTTCGTCTGGTTGCACCCAGGCCTCGCTTGTGCTTGATCCTCTGGGCGGCCTCTGGGCGCAAAGAATCGTGCCTCCCTTCCACGCAATTCATCGGCTTAGCGCTGCGACTGCCAATTGTTGCAACGCTGTGTGTATATATATATGACTTTTTAGAGAACAGGGAGGTCGAAGGGTACCCGACATGTGGCGTCGGCCCTATGGGTTTGACCTCCCTTGGCGGGCTCTGGGCGCCTTCGGCGGGCTCAACCCGGTCTTGTCGGTTTGGCTTTGAGCGTCAAATTTCATTTTTTATATTTAAATCTTTTTATATTTATATTTCAATAAGTTGTAATAAATATAAGAAGCTGTAACTGGTTAATTGAGACGTACCCATAAAATTAATGTTGATTATTTTAAAACCCATATTCAATGATGATTATCCACATCATCATATTCATCATAATTAATCAAGTGGTGGTGGTGAGAGATATGTACAATGAAATATTATTAAAGCATTTATTTTGTTATCCACTCAGCAAATGGAGACATGCATTTCGTGCTAAGAGCTTTTAAAATTCCTTTCCCTTCTATTTGTAATGCATCTACATCATTCATATATACCTCAACTTGCTTATTTTGAGATAATTTCAGGAAGCTATGCACATAATTGATTACATTGTTCCATATAAGGCTGATATTCTCCACGGCTACCTTCTCTTCCAATCCTTCCTCTTCCCCGCATATAGTACCTCTCCAGGTACCCCTATTAGTGCCTCTGGAGTTTCCTCTAAAGGTTACTATGTTGGAGGGTATGTCTATAAGAGGAGATTTACCTTTCATGACATTGGTTTGTGAAGATTGGTTTGTTGCTGGTTGTGGATTAAATCTATTAAGGTGTACTTCATTGCCTTGAAGAGAACCTCTAAGTTCCAATAATGAGTATGTGTTGAAAGCCGTTCTTTCTATTGCAACTATGGCATAGGGTTTTTGCAATCAAAATTGATAGTACAAAGTATGAAGTATGAAGATCAAAACTTCTAACGACAGTTGGATCATGTGTACTTAACCCCAAGTAGTAGTAAACCATAAAGATATAGTAGTTGGTAATAAACACTGTTATCATGTCCAATTTAAATTAAAATGGAAAAGCAGTTAGAAGTGCACTGACTTAGAGCAAGCATATAACATCATACAATTTCATACTCTAACATCACGACACTTCAAACCATAACAATAGTAAAGACATGAATAAGTATAGATAAGCAGTGAAGGCATAATAGGCAGAAAGCAAGTAGAGTAACGATTAAAAACAAAGAGGGACGAACTATACCTTCAGATGCTATCAATAATCGAAAACGAAAGAAAACATTCGTAGATATATACTAAGAACGTAACTGAAATTTCTGGGTGCTAGAACGAAATCAACAATGAGGTCAAACACGATAAATAGAGAAGGAAATCGTTGACGAAGTCATAACTGGAAAGCCGATAGCCGAAGTAGAAGCAAGTAGGCAGACGGTCGCCGGCAAAAGAATGAACGAAGACGGAGAGTGTTAGAACGAAATCAACAATGAGGTTAAACAATAAATAGAAAACGAAATCGTTGAGGAAATCATAACTGGAAAGCCGATAGCCGAAGTAGAAGCGAGTAGGCAGCCGGTCGCCGACAAACGAATGAACGAAGACGGAGTTTCAAAGTTAAATCGACATAAATCGCGGAAAAAGGGATTGGAATAGGGGATTAAAAAGGCCAAAAATTAAAACTGTAAGCAGTTTGAGTGACATATGAGAAGGAACAAAACATACATCCATTTTGAAGTGAAAGACAAACAACAGAATCTGAAACTAACAGCCTCGGAAGCGACGGATGGTGCAGAGTCTGGGAAGAAGGAGCGACGATTTGGGATGAGAGGAGGAGGACGGGGGCGAGAATTCAGCAGGGGGGGAGAAGAAGAAGCGAGGGTTTGGGATGAGAGGAAGAGGAGGCGCGAGAGCCTGATCGGATGGAGTGAACATATTTCCTCACAAAACTACAGAAATAAAACGATCCTGCAGGTCATCTGATCTTTCGGCGTGAGGGGTTTAGCGTTGGCAGTTGGAGTAGTACAGTTGTGTGATTACTTCAGTTTTGAGCTAACTAAAGAGATGGCAAGTTGGTGTATGATTGCGTTGTTTTCGTAGTTGTTAATAGGAGATGGGAGAATGCAACTGCAATTTGTCTCATAATTTTAGAAGCGAGTAGGCAGCCGGTCGCCAGCAAACGAATGAACGAAGACGGAGTTTCAAAGTTAAATCGACATAAATCGCGGAAGAAGGGATTGTAAGAGGGGATTAAAAAGGCCAAAAATTAAAACTGTAAGCAGTTTGAGTGACATATAAGAAGGAAAAAAAACATACATCCATTTTGAAGTGAAAGGCAAACAGCAGAATCTGAAACTAACAGCATCGGAAGCGACGGATGGTGCAGAGTCTGGGAAGGAGCGACGATTTGGGATGAGAGGAGGAGGACGGGGGCGACAATTCAGCAGGGGGGAAGAAGAAGCGAGGGTTTGGGATGAGAGGAAGAGGAGGCGCGAGAGCCCGATCGGATGGAGCGCACATATTTCATCACAAAACCACAGAAATGAAACGATCATGCAGCTCATCTGATCTTTCGGCGCGAGGGGTTTAGCGTTGGCAGTTGGAGTAGTACAGTTGTGTGATTACTTCAGTTTTGAGCTAACTAAAGAGATGGCAAATTGGTGTGTGAGTGCGTTGTTTTCGTAGTTGTTAATAGGAGATGGGAGAATGTAACTGCAATTTGTCTAATAATTTTATGAAAGTCAAATTCTCATATATTCCCTATCAAAAACTAAAAAGTAAAACAATCATGCAGCTGATCTCATCTCTCGGCGTCAGCGGTTTAGGGTTGCCAATCGTAGTAGTACAATTGTGTGGTTACTATAGTTTTGAGCTACGTAGACAGATGGAAATGATGGTTTGTTCTTCTTTCTTAGTTTCAGTAGATGTGTTTCATACAGAAACATGATTCCATATAAATTGATTCAAGAAGGAAAGAGTCGTTGATTAACCTCATTGATCATTGAAAAAATATTTTGGCATTGCTGAAAGGGTCGTTGCCATAGTTCCCCCGAGGACTGTGACTATAGGGGTATATGGATTCTTCTCAGCCTGTCTTTTTTTTTCCAGCAAAAACTATGAATGAAAGCTCAGCTTAGGGTAAAGCCACTCTATTACCTGACTCATATCCTTGAAACTCAGCCTTGCAAAGTCACCACTAAAGACCTTCAACTCGGGGCCGAAAAAACACCATCTTGGTACACAACTGATCCGCATGAGAGCCACTAACTTTTGTCTCCAACAAATCCCCCGATTCTAATTGTGAAGAAGATCTTTAAGGGCGCGGTTGAACTCCCTCGAGGCCGCTCCATGGATCTATGTGTCTATATAGATCCTGTTCATAGATTAACGAAAATGCGCAAAAGCTCTATTTGCCTCTGCCATTCTATGAGTCTCTTCCTTTTTGCGTATGGCATCGCCACTGCCTTTGACAACATCTAGTAATTCGGGAAGGAGGCATGGGGGTGGGAAGAAGTCACAGGATATGCGACCACTACACTACACAGAGAGATCTCTATACCAAGTCATGAGCGATAGCCAAGCCAAGCCGCCGGCCTATAGGCTGCAGGGACGAAAGCCCGGCAAACGTGTCTTTCTCGTCTAGATAAGGCTTCAGCTTGTTCGCCACAGTTTAGGCTTTTTCAATATCCGATTAATGTTGGTTGAATGGAATTCCTTGTTGAGAAGCCCTAGCTTGGCAAGTCCATATAGAAAGTAAAGTGCAAATAATAAGAACAAAGCTATGAAAGCACTGTATAAATCAAATGGAAAATTGGCAGTTAACTCGAAGATAAAGGTGAGGTACTTGAAGATTGCAGTCATCTCATAAATTGCTTAATAATTGCTTAATTTTAAAGCTATGAAAGCACAGTAAGTTGAGGAAAAGCAGCAATGAAATCAAAAACTCACCAACGATCTGCTGAGGGAATGAATGCTAGCAAGCAGAGAAGGCTGTTGTTGGAGTTCTTCACTGAGAATTTAGGTGGAGAGTAGTGAATACAGCTGAAGGAGAACACAAAAAACATAAATGAAAACAAAAATTTAGAGAGAAACAAAATAAAAAATACAAAGCAGTAAGAAAATAGAGAACCTACTGAGGATCCAGCTAGTAAATGAAGTACGGCAAGCAGAGGAATGAAATCGTTGTTGGAGGACTACGTAGACCCAGAGTAAGAGCGATGATGGCGTTAGGACATTCTGAGGACAGGCGAACTGAAGAGCAGGCAAGGGAGGAAGAAGTAAAGCTTGGGGTGAAGTTAAGTGGCAGCGCAAAGCGTAAGCAGAAAATCACGGCGGAAGATGTAATTGCGTCCAGCACAAATCACGGCGGCAAGGTGCGGAGAAGGAAGCTGCAGCAGACGGAGATAAAGACGGCGAATCGTTGAGATCGGCGAGGAGACTTGTCCCAGAAATCCTCTCCGGCGAAGGTGCAACTGCGGAGATGAGATGGCATTCAACGAGCAGCAGCGTTTGCGGACTTTTGTTGCGATCGCGAGCACAGGTACGGGAGAAGGTCGGGGGTTTAAAAAGTAGCGGTGAGGTGTCCTCGTGGCGCTCTTAGTTGAAGCAGCGGCTCATCGTGGCGCTGTCACCGGAAGAGGTGGAGAAGAGCGCCTAACCTGTTGCGCAAGGAGAATGAAGCGGTGGATATGTGAGCTGTGTTGTCGCTTGAACAGGAAGTATGAGGAAGCGCTGGAGGGATTTTTTGGGAGATTACTCGCGAACACAGGATGCAGGGACTTTTTCGGGAAATACCGGGCGTGACGGAGAGAACATGATCGCCCTTTTGCTTGCTCTAGTTCAAAACGACAATAAAAAGTTAAAAAGTGGGTGCAGAACCAATGGCACAAATTGTCTCCTGGCTAAAGTTATGAATAGATATAGAAGTGAAGCAAGTATTGCAGCATGGAGGATAACACAAAAAACATAGATGAGAACGAAAATGGAGAGAAAAACGAAATAAAAAATAGAAAACAGCAAGAAGATAAAAAACCTACTGAGGAGCCGGCTAGTAAAGGAAGGACGGCAAGCAGAGGAATGAAATCGTCGCTGGAGGAGTACCCAGACCCAGGGTAAGAGCGATGATGGCGTTAGGACATTCCGAGGACAGACGAACTGAAGAGCAGGCGAGCGAGGAAGAAGTAACGCTGGGGGGGCGAAGTTAAGCGGCGCCTCAAAGCGTAAGCACAAATCACGGCGGACGATGTATGTACTTGCGTCCAGCACAAATGACGGCGGCAAGGTGCGGAACAGAGCGACGAAGCATGAATCGCTGAGATCGGCGATAAAGACGGAGAATTGTTGAGATCGGCGAGGAGAGTTGTCCCAGAAATCCTCTCCGGCGAAGGTGCAACGGCGGAGATGAGATGACATGCGGCGAGCAACAGCGTTTGCGGACTTTTGTTGCGATGGCGAGCACGGCTACGGGAGACGGTCGGGGGTTTAAAAAGTAGCGGTGAAGTGTCGTTGTGGCGCTCTCAGTTGAAGCAGCGGTTCGTCGTGGCGCTCTCATCGGAAGCAGTGGAGAAGAGCGCCTAATCTATCGGTTGCAGTGCAGAGAGAATGAAGCGGTGGATATGTGAGCTGTGCTATCGCTTGCACAGGAAGTAGGACGAAGCGGTGGAGGGATTTTTTTGGAAGATTAATGACTGCAGAAAAAATTTCGCTTGCCCGCCTCCACAGGATGTAGGGGCTGTTTCGGGAATTATTTGGCGTGACAGAGAGAAAAGAATACGCACGATTTGTATTGAAGAGGTGCGCTGGTTCTGAGCTGAGAGGGCAAAGGGTTAGGGTTTTACTGGTGATTTAGGATGGGCTGCAGAGGAAGGGATCTTGCTCGATTAGTTCTTGAATTTTGGATCTTAATTTTCGCTTCAATTTTGGATCCTAATCTTCTTTTTTCAAGCCCGTAAGCAAAACAATTCAATGGTATGCAGTTAGGGTTTGGCTCATCTCTATTGTATCTCCGCCTCCACCATCACTTCCACTGAAATCCCGACGCCTTGCGGGATAGGCCTGCACCAAATTCCAACTTGTCTACTACAATAGTTTATCTTTAAAGATTAACAATTTCTCTTTTTTTACTACTTAATCCTAGAGCAATTGAGAACAATTGTATCACAATATGAAAGGAAATACTGTTCATTATGAGAAGCAGAATTACTTGTTAAACCCCAAAAACCGGAGAGTTAAAAAAATACCTCATGATCAATGAAGACTGTCCTGCATAACCAGAAAATATAAGGGTTCTCCAAGTTGTATTAAATAATTTAGCAGGTTTCCTTGAAAAAAGAATAAAAGGCCAATTGCTAGCTTGGAGTTGCACCAACAATCTAACAATAAGCACCCGTGCTTGATGATTCATGTCTTCAAACTGTTTTATCCTAATCAAAAAGTACTGACATAAACAAACTATAGATAAAAATAAAATGAAAGTAATATATTAGTCAATTTATAAGGTTATAGCCAGTCTTTACCATTCTAAAGAAGATATGCTGCTCAAATTTTCAGTGGAAGACAAAATGTCATCTGCATCCAGTAATATGGCATCCAAACCATCCTTATCTGGTTTCAAAGTACTGAAGTATTCCTCCACAAACCAGAGTGATGTATTCAGATCTTGTAGGTAGCGCTCCTTACTGAATTGAAAACTTTGTAACTTGCATATAATGGGAATTTCACTCGCAGCCAAGTTGTTTAGCTCAGCATGGAAAATAAACAAATTACAATGGTCATGGTGATTGCTCTTCTTAGCATCATCAAAAACTCCGGAACCACTTCTCTTACAGGACTGCAACATAACAGTGAGTGCAATCAGCAGAGTTAACATTAGAACCCCGATGATCACCAGTGCGACAATGAAGATAGTAGCAGACAATGATGACATAAAGACACCAGATTCCACCACATAGCAACTTCCCATTTCTGCAGAGGGGCTTGAAGGCCAGCAATTATGATGATGACCATGATGATAAAGTATATTAATAGTGCAGTTGATTACATAATGTATGGGAGTTTGAGGGTAATGTAATCCATATCCAAGCATGAACGGCATAATGATAACAATTTGCAGGGTGAAACCTAACGAATTTATGTCATGAGCTGGGTACTTCAGCAAATATTTCTATTGAATATAGCAACCAAAGTGTGTCGCCTTGAAAGGGGGAGTTACCGTAGCAAAAAAATTCCACAACTGGCAGGAGAAGAACACTGAAGAAAAATACGGAGGAGGCAGGGGGAGTTACCGTAGCAGTGAAGGCGGCAGCAACAGTCGAAGGGGCTGTGGAGTCGGGCGGGGCAGAAGCGGTGAGAGCCGATGCGGAGCCGGAGAGAACAGTGGGAGTCGAACTGGAGTCCTGCACGGCAGAAGAGGCGGTCGCTGAATCGCGCGGGGCAGAAGCGCTGCGACGCGATGCGGAACCTGCGACGCGATGCGGAACCGGGAGCAATAGTGACAGCGGATGCGGGTTTGAGATCGGGAGTAGCGGCGTGGGGAGGAGAAATAGAAATGGAAGGGGAAGCGGTGGAAGGGGGATGGGTACATATGGGGAGCGGGAGAGGGGAATCAGCGGCGGGAGCTCACCTCGGCGGAAGACACACACCAGGGCACGCGTCGGCTCGCGGGGTCGGGGATGCGACGGTGCAGACGGCGAGAGCGGCGTGACGGAGAGAAGAGACGGAAAATCGAATCCCCTTTATTAATAATAGATAATAGTCTTCAGCTTCAAATTTAGTTATGATTTTAACCTTAAAATTATTTTAATTTCAGTGTTCACATCTATTAAATGCATCCTTCAATTTCTAAAATCTCAATTTTTGCTCCTGAAAACTAAAACATGGAGGGGGAGGCTTCCTGTGCCGCACGCGACAGTACCCAGAACGCGACTGGACAGGCGAAGGCCTTATTTATAATTATTGTGTTTTTTATTTTGTTAATTTTTTGTAATTATTTTTATTTATTTCTTCTTGTTTTTACATAAATAAAAAAAATATTTTTATTATTTGTAATTATTTTATTTTTTAGGAAAAAATATTTATTTCTTTAATTATTTCATTTTTTTTAATATTTTTTAAAATGTAAAAACTAAAATCTAGCGACGAGTAAGCTTCGCAGCCGGCGGCTGAACTGCTGGCGGGCTGCCCGACAACCGAACGCGCTGGAGGTTGTTCGACAGTAAGCGGGCAGGGCCACCGCCGGCGGTGGCGTTGCCCGATCTCACCACCGCCGGCTTCGTTTGGCACGGTAATGACGGTCGTCAATGCAGCGGTCATAAACCGTCGTTCGTGAATACCTAACCTCCCCAGTTTCTACAGAAATTCATGCATTTTATGCTCAAAACTAATTAATTTTGTTAGTAGCGGTCGTAATCTTTGTCTTGCAAAACTTACATTTTATGACAACAATGTTTTTGATGAAACTCACAAGAGCAAATATGGCCTGCCAAAGAAGCATTAATATATATTATATTCTATTTTTTAAAAATTAAATATAATATCAATTTAAATAATTATACTATCACAAGCGCTATTATACTATGCGCTCTCCGTCAATTAAAAAAAAGTGCGGAGGTTCAAAATTTCTTCAAAAAAAAAACTGACCGTTTATATCTGGCGTGATTATTTCAGAACCGTCGATCTAAAACTGAAGCCCTAAACCACGCTAACAAAAACCCGCAGAACAATCACGCCGCATTTCTCACTCTTTCAACCTCAGTCTCCCTCTTCATCGCAGCACACCTACGCAGCAAACTCATCTTCTCAGGTCGCTCCTCTCCTCTGCCGGCGAAGACAAAAGCTCGCGCCGCAACCTCATCCGCCGTATTCTTCGCAGGCGCGCCTCTTCCGCAACCACCGCCGAAGAAATCAGTGACCTAGGTCACACCACAGCCCCACAACCCTTCCTACAACCGCCCAAACATTCCTCCGCCCGCTCCCGCCCCCATGTAGAACACGCCACCGCCTTATTCCAGCCGTTGCCGCCCCTGTCTCTTCAAATGACGATTGCTCTGATTTTTCCTACCACTTTATTTTGAACCGCCAACTCTCTCCCCTCTGTGAAACCTCTCCCGCAACCATACTTATCCTCTGAAACCCTTCTAATTTCTGCTTCAGATTGCTTCTTCCTCTCCATGCTTCGACTCACCGGTGGTGCAAAGGGGTCGATGGATCACTAGTTCGGTTGAAACAG
Source organism: Platanthera guangdongensis (assembly GCA_039583875.1). Lineage (NCBI taxonomy): Eukaryota > Viridiplantae > Streptophyta > Magnoliopsida > Asparagales > Orchidaceae > Platanthera > Platanthera guangdongensis. The sequence continues at coordinate 141,423,832 of CM077165.1, forward strand.
CTTCTCTATTTAATTTCCCCACTCCTACAGACTCTCTCTCTCACTCTCTCATTGTTCCAACTTAATATAATGCAGGTTCTACAGGTGTCTTGTTCAGCCTTCTTCCTATTACATTACATGTAGCTACTCCAGCTGCCCTCTTCAATCGATGCCATAACTAAATAGGTTATCTCCTCCTATAAAAGTATTTCTTTGAGGTTTCTTCAAGTTTTATTTTACTCATTTTCCATATCTTTCTGTTCTGTCTGTATGTTCAGGTTAGGCTCAGCTGCTACCTTGACATAGTATTTTCCCCCAGCTTATAGCAACCTCTTGGGCAGTAGGTTCAACGTGCTGCAGGTATGTTTAGGTTAGGCACATACAATCTTCTCAAAATTCTTTTATTAAGCACATAGAATCAAAAATAATTACTTTTCCTCATTTTTTTAAAGTTTCTTCAAGGTTTATTTTTTTACTTTCCCTCTGTGTATGTGCAGGTTTATTCTTCAAGGTTGCGATCTTGTATTTGGTGCTTCTGAATCCAAATTTATTTGAGCTTGAGCTGAACCACTCTCTATATCCTCCAGTAAATTTTACGTTTAATTGCATCTGAATACTATGATTTCTCTGCTCTTTTAATATGAGCATTTTATGTTTGGGTTTGAACCCAAATTTGATTAAAATTTTTGATCACTAGTACTGCTCCTATTTGTCTCCCAAGCATTACACAGTTTTTTCACCCTTGATGCATGATGGATTGAAGAATGTTTTGTCCTCTCCTAAGTACTGCTCCTATGTCTCTCCTAAGTAAGCATTTCACAGTTTTTTTGACCCTTGATGCATGATGGATTGAAGAATGTTATGTCCTCTCCTAAGTAAGCTTTTCACAGTTTTTTTAACCCTTGATACATGATGTATTGAAGAATGTTATGTCCTCTCCTAAGTAAGCATTTGGCGATTTTTTTGACCCTTGTTGTATCGTGGATTGAAGAATATTATTTCAGTATGATAGTTCTTAGTTTACAAAGTAAAAAAAGTAGTAGATTTATATGGCCTTCTTTTATTTCAACCGACCTAAAATAGATGGATGCCTAGTTCACACAGCAGCATGTCACTGCAGTTCACAATGCATTTAACTGTCGTGAACTACAGTTCACAAGTTTGGTATGAATGTTTAAATCAGTGATAAGGGCAGATTTGGATCTTCACTGTGGGTTTGAGGTAGTAGGGGGCTGAGGGGGTAGAAAGGTAATGGGGTAGCGGTATACTTTACCTAGCAAATTACCAATTTTTAGATGAGAAGATATATCATCCATTTTGTGCATTTAAACAATGCAAAGTTCAGATAAAGTCAATGTCAACGCATGAACCAACAATAAATGCTTAACACGATCTCAAGAACCAAATAATCACTCTTTTCAGGATATAAATGACTTTAATTATGAGAAATTTTATAAATTTTGAGAAGAAACGTTATATGGCTTTGTTTCCCCAAGAAAGAAAACTTCTCAATGCAAAATAAAAGCTGTTGTTGTTTTCCTTGTTCAATAAAACTAATTGACCCCTCCACTATTCAATAAGTTGCAAGGTTCTGATTTTTTTAATATCAATTTTATGTTGTTTTAAGTATTTTTTGGCTTTTTAAGTTCTTTTTTTAGTTGTTTTAAGTTAATTTTTGTTGTTGCCGTTTTAAGATAAACACTGGCGCCCAGGACAAATGTCGCCTTTCACAACTAATGTCGCCCTCCCTGACAAATGTCGCCCTCCCTGAAAAATGTCGTCTCTCACGATAAATGTCGGCCCACACGACAAATGTCACCTCCCACAACTAATGTTGCCACCACGAAAAATGTCGCCTTACGACAAATGTCTCCCCCATGCTGTTGCACTCACGTAGGGCTGGAGGTCCGTGTTTGTCGCTTGTGTGTGTGTGTGCTATAGTATACGCGATTAAAATTTTTAAACTTGAGTAATCATTCATTTTATTCTTTTGTTTTTTGTCTGATGATTCCTTAAGTTATAATAAATCTATGAAAAAATTAATCAAATGATTCTGTTTATTTTATTTAGAAAGTTTAATGCTTGATCAAGTTATGGATCAAGTGATATCAAGGCCAAAAAGATTGATCAAATAGACTCAACTGTGGCAGTAAAACAGGGGGAGCATGGATGCTTCTAAACAGGGGTAGTAGGTAATCTTCCTGTAATTTTCTTGTTATAGTGTTTTATTGCTTTAAATATGGTCTGTATGTCATTGACTAAGAAATTGAAGTAAGGTTTTGACTTCTTTAAATATGGGAAGATTGTTGGGTCCATTGATCCCAATGATCCTGATTTGCAAGAAGTCAAACAAGTTAATGATATACACCAAGTTGTATTTGATATGGTTGCAAGTTAATGCATGCAGGTTAGTCTTTGTTACAATGATAGGACAGGTGGACACAAAGAAGTTAGCTGGATAGGAAAGAAATTGCCTAAGTTCACAGGCGTTGAGTGGAGCAAGCTCACTCAACGCCAGATGGCTTAAGGAAGGAAGTTGAATGAAGAAATGCAGCTAAGTACACAGACGCTGAGTGATGACAACTCTCTCAACGCCATGCGACATAATTCGTCGAGTATTGCTGTCTAAGTCAATGCCCCAGAAACTGGCAAAGAAAAATATACAAAGTCCAAAAGCGTTGAGTGAAGCTTGGTCATTCAACGCCATGCTAGTTCTGTCAAAGGCAAAACAAATCTATCACAGAAAATTAGTTAAGTTCAAAAGCGTTAAGTGAAGCTTATATACTCAACACCATGCTGTTTCAGTCAAAGCCTTTGAAGAAACACAAAAAATCTGTCTAAGTATAAAAGCGTTGAGTGAGACCAGCTCACTCAACGCCATATGACAGATATCATTGAGTCATGCTGCTGCTGTCAATGCCATCAGTCAGAATAAAATTATTATAAGTGCCGAATCGTTGAGTGTAGTCAACACACTCAACGCTATCAGGCAGAACAAAATTATTCTAAGTGCAGAATCGTTGAGTATAATCAACACAACGCCATAGTTGCATAAAGGGCTGAAGATTAAGTTATAAGACAAAACATTGAGTGAAGCTTATACACTCACGCTCTCAACGCCTGGATAAGCTGAATAGTTGACTAAGTTTAAAAGCGTTGAGCGGAGCTTATTCACTCAATGCCTAGAAGAGTTGAAAATTTTCTAAGTTCAGATTCATTGAGTAATGCTTGTTCACTCAACGCACTCAACGCCTGGGTACTTGTCTGAAATTTTTGAAGTCCAAAATGGCTGACGTCAGCAAAGTCAACAAAAAGTCAACAAAGTTCAAGATGATTAAGGAAGAGCTGTTATTCATTATTAACGACGTCGTCAGTCTCATTCTGTAAAACAAAGGATATAATCAGCCGATTAAGCAGCGACACGTGTCAATTATCTCGCTGGATGACGTGATTATAAATAAAGGCCGAGGTCTAGATCAAATTAACATTTTGTCAGATCAATTCATTTCGCAAAAAGAGGATCGGGAGTTCGTCTTCTTCCCCCGCCATTGTTGCAGAGACAAGAACTTCAATTCAATAAATCTGAAGAGTCTCTGAGTTAGCTGTGACAATCCACATCTGCTACAGCAAGATCAAAGGGTTACTCTGAGAAAGAAGAATCAGTCTAGGCAAGCCTTAGCTGAAGTTGCTTCTCGATTCAAGCAGAGTCAAATCAGAAGATCAATCTCTGGATCGTGTGAAGAAGAAATTTGATCTGGTTTTTCTCATGACAGAAGGAAAGGCAGAGCAATTGAATTCTGCCTTGCAGGTTAGCTGGTCGAAGACAATCATTCACATTCTTTCCTCCTTAATCAGCAAGATCAGAATCAAGATTCTGAGTAACTTCTAACACAAGCAGCAGATCATTGAATATTGTCTTTCTTGTTGCTGAGAATAAGATAGAGCTGAGATTCACTCAGCTCAGGAAGCAGTTGATTTAGAGAAAAAAATCTCTTGAGTCAAATTTATTTTAATCTTTCAAATTCTGTGGATCTGTTCAAGATCTGTGTTGTAAGGTCTCGATTTTATAAGCTGTGTGTAGGGGTGCGAGCGGTTCGGTTTGGGGCGGTTTGGACCCAAACCGAAACCGAACCAACATGCCTCGGTTTTTGGTTTGTCCAAACCGACCCGACCCGAACCCATTCGGTTCGGTTCAAAGTCGGTTCGGTTTTTAGTCGGTTGTTTGCGGTTCGGTGTCGGTTTTCTGCGAACAAACATAATCAAGTGCTATTTTTTGGATTGGTCATCTTCCCTTTAATAATTTCATAATCTTTATCAACTAAAGGTTTATATTAAATAAATAACATACAATTTTTTTGAGTATAAGTATCATGTTCAATGTGAGGCATGAACGATAATTGTATCTAGGATGAGGGTAACCTACACAATGTAAGGCAACTCCTAAATTATTTAGGAGAATGACATCACATTTTTCTCTCGATGAGATGCAAGATGACTAACTGAAAACTTGCTACTACACCGAAGAACATTTGTCAAATCATGCGTCAAATCATGCGCCAAATCATGCGCCAAATTATGTGTTAAATGATATAAAATTTCTTGTGCAATGATACCTGGACTGCAAACTGACACATTCTCAGGCACTTATAGGTTACGAAAAAACAAAATAACAAATGACAAATGCTATCAAAATGGGCTAGGACAACTTCATAATGACATTAGGTATGCAACTCAGGGTTGTGACTCCCCATCATTTCATGGTTGTGGTTACCGGATCTATCAGTATCATGTTCATACTTTATTTTCCCATAGCACTAATCATGATCGCCACACCAAGTGCTGCTCTTACTGTCTGGCATAAACCACATCTTAGATATGCTTGAATCATATTTATTATCCTGCTTTTTTGCACCTGGATTCTATTGCGATTTATTCTGCACTTCTACATTTGCTTGATAAACTAGTTCTGCATCATCTTGTATCCTTATTGTTGCTAAGTAAACTACTTTTAATAATTTGCTTTCTGACTTTTGGTAATATTGTCCAAATACCTATGACATTGTGTCTCATCTCACCAATGGATCATTGATTTAGGGCTTCAGAACACATCTTTAGTTTGTACATTGCTCCTTGTCTATTTTCAAGACATAGACTGATCTTACAGATTTGATCTCACACTCACAATACATCTTAAACATATTCTTCAAATTCCTATCTTCCATCTTGTTTAATATCTATTATGAAGATTTTTGTTAATCCAAATTGTTATGTAACCCTTTTTATTTCCTCATATTACTTGTTTAGGATTTGAAAATTGGGAGAGTGATTGAAGCTGGTTGTAAGCAAAGATAATCTGAAAGTTGCTCGATCAAATACACCCCAAAACAGTGGTGAAGTGCTCGGTTCGGTTCAGTTTAGTCAGTTTTCACAACTTGAAAACCGACCCGAACCGATAAGCCTTCGGTTTTCAAAAGCTCCAAACCGAACCGACATCAGACCGGGTGACTCGGTTTCAAAGTCGGTGCGGTTCGGTCGGTTCGATCGGTTTAGTTGTTTTTTGGTTTTCGTTCCTCACCCCTAGCTGTGTGTGGATCTGTGAGATCAGTGTTGTTAAGCTTAAGTTATAAAGACTGAGAGTAAGATCCAGTGTATGATCTGTGTGTCAGGGCTGATCTCACAGTCTGTGTTGAAGGGCATTTGTGCCTGTGTTAGGTGATCAGGTGATCACTGTGTGGTGGGGATGAGTGCCTGTGCTGTAAGTCTCAGTGGAGATCGAGTGATCCGGTCATTTTGGTGGGATCATGTTGTAATCTCTGAGGAGTTGAGTTATTGGAGAAGTGCCTTGTCTAACATTCTGTTAGAAAGGCGGGAGGGACAGTGAATGTACCCATATACTGGGGAACCACTATAAATATCCGGTGTGCTGTGTGTTATTTTCTTAAAAGCAGAACTAAGCAAACACAGTAGGACCTAAAACAGTAAAAAGATTTTAAAGAACTTAAAAAAATCTTAATAACTTATTCACCCCATTCAGGTGATTAGCTACCCTTGTATTCAAAGACTTTCAAGTTGTATCAGAGAGAAGTTACTCAAGAAATACTTAACAGTCTGAGTAGATCTCCAGGGTAGCTGTCAGAAGGTTCAGATGGGTTCAGGAGAGAATCACAAAGAGTTAGGATCCATGAAAATTCCTCTCTGCAGGAAGGGGAATTTTGATATATGGAAGTAAAAGGTCAGATTGTTCATGGAGGCATCTGATCTTATGATTTACATAACAGTCAGGAAGGACCCTTCATCCCTATGAAGGTATCTGTTCTTGATGCAAACATTCAGACTACAAAGAGTATACTGAAATGACTAAGGAAGAAGTCATTTTAGCTACAATGGATAAGAGGGCACAAAACGTTATAGTTAGTGTCATAGATGACTTCATCTTTCAAAACTTGGTGCACTGCAAGACCTCTAAGAAAATGTGGGACACTTTGGTAATTTACATGTAAGGTACCGAGAAAGTCAGAGATGATAAAAAGTCAATGCTCAATCAAGAGTATGAAGCTTTCAGACAGATCAGGGAGGAGACCATAGCTAGCTGCTATGAAAATTTTTTCAGAACTATTAATGAGCTAAGGACCTATGACCGAGTCTTTAGCAACTATGAGCTCAATGATAACTTCCTTATGTCTCTTGCTAGAGACTAGTATACTGAGATATGTGTCATTAGAGAAGTGACAAAGCTGGCAGATACTCCACCATCCACACTGTTTGGTAAGTTGCTGTCATATGAGATGCAGCTGACTGCAAGGAAGGAGGAAGAGAAGACTAGCAAGTCCAGACATTTTCTGAAGATGTTGAAGAAGAAGGGGTGAAGGAGCAAACCTACCTCTTCTTTTCAACATAAGGAGGATTATTACAGAGCCAAAAAGAAACCCTCCAAGGAGGGCAGATATGACCCAAAACCTGGTAAACATGTTTCTAATAAGGTTATCTATTTTTGCTGCAGCAAGACAGGGCATGTTGTGGCTGAATGTCCAGTGAAGAAGAAGGTTGATGAGAAAAATCACCACCATAAGAAGGGCAAGAAGGAGAAGCCTTCATTGCTAAGAAGGAGAAATGCTTGACCGACTCATCCTCAGAGTTAGATGATACAGATGAAGCCTATATTGGGCTGATGACTAGATTAGATGAGAAATCTTGCCAGGATCAGCCTGGATCATCTAAGGTACACTCTCCATTCAGCTCTTCATCTAGGTCTAATTATAAGACCGTTCCTTGTTCAGAAGCATCTCAATCCTGTGATGAAGATGCGTCTAAATCAGAGGAAGATGTCAATTCAGTTATTGACAAGTATGTTGTCTTGCTTAATGCTTTCAAGAAAAGCAGGATGCTAGCCAAGAAGCAGGCTAAGGTAATATCTTCTCTTCAGCTTGCTGCTTCCCAGCATGCAGAATTGCTGGTTCTGAAACTGAAGGAAATCAGTGAACTAGAAACCTTTTCCTTCATTCAGATAGACGCCTATGAGTACCGGGAGAACCAAATAGGGGACCTGGGAGAATTGTTTGGGAGGGAGAGGAGGATAGTGGCTAGCTACTACAAGCTAAGTTCAGTGCTTCTCTTGATAGACTCCTCCCAAAAGGGTAAGAAGGGGTTGAGTTTCAAGGGAAGAATAAGAGCTACCAATCCTAAGGGAAATGACAAAGCTACAGTGCAGCTACTAGCCTTCAAGCCTCCTGTTCAATTCAGTAGAGTACTGCTACCCTCAAACATGTATGACCAAGAGAGCATTCATGGTCACTGGATGAATGGTAGGTCCATTAGTGAGAACAAAGGTGTTCTCCATCATGGTGGAAGATATAGCAGGAGGCAAGTGCCTTCAAGGCTCCCCATGTGGAAATTCAAATGGCACATCCTGGACCATTTTTTTTGTGCACCATCCCCTTCACTCAAGGGTAAAGTTGCAGACTGTTCTCAAAATATTCCAACCCGCTATAAGACCAAGAGCATGTCTGTCAGTAGACCAGACTTGGGCATCTCAGTGGCCATCAAGATTGTGCTTTCTGAAAAGAAGACAGCTGTTGGTAGGGCTCAAGATATCCCAAGCATTTCCACTGCTAAACCCACCACTAGTCAGACTAGGGTTGGGAAACAAAAGAACAGGTCTGCTGCTACACCTTCTAGACCAAGAGCTGCTGTCAACACAACCACTAGACCAACTCAAAAAAGAAGATACAACATCTATGAGTGCTGGTGCTGTGTCAAGGTAGGCCACTTTGTTATCGATTGCTGGTGCAATCTTAGTACGCAGAGGGCTAATGTTAACTTGCCTGTCAGAAGAGCTGCAGATAGGCAATATCAGACTAACATACACCTAGGACCCAATAAATATTGGGGTCCTAAGGTAAAATAAATATGTTTTGCATGCTAGTCCAAGTATCCATACCCCTATATGGTACTTGGACAGTGGTTGTTCCAGGCACATGATTGGAACAAAGAGCAATCTAAAGGAGTTCATTCCAGTAAAGGATGGACCCAAGGTGATATTTGGTGGATCAGAGAGAGGGATCACCAAAGGTTATGGTAAGATTACTAATGACTTAGTCACTTTCACAAAAGTGACTTATGTGGAAGGATTGCAACACAACCTTATATGCATAAACCAATTATGTGATCTTGGCTATGACATATCTTTCCACAAAGGTAAGTGACATATTAGGAGATCAAGTGACCAAGAGGTCATTTTGACTTTCACTAGGAGTGTGAATGTTTATTGTCTAAATTTTCTTTATCTAACTTCAGACTCCCATTTGCTTAGTTGCAAATGAGAAAGCATCACACTGTGTCAAATGACATAAGAGGCTAACTCATTTGAATTATAAGACTATAAGTAAGCTCTATAGTAAAGAGTTGGTTAAGAATGGTTCTAACATGAAGTGCACTAAGGAAGGCATTTGCTCTGCATGCCAAAAGTGCAAGCAAACCAAAGCTTCTTTCAAAAGCATTGAGACCAATGTTGTCAGGATTGAGATCCTAGATGCGATCGTTTCGAGGTAGGATCAGATCTGATAGTAGGGTCAGATCGAGGATCGCTTTACAAAATCTGGATCGATTTACAAAATCTGGATTGTAGGATCGTAAGATCCTATGATCTGGATCCCGATCCTGACAACTTTGATTGAGACTAAAAATTTTGTGAGGTGTTTGTATCTCTTGCATATGGACTTGTTTGGTCCAATGCCAGTTCATATTATAGGTAGAAAATCTACACTTTGTGGTTGATGACTTTTTCAGATTTATTTGAGTTTTCTTTTTGAAGAAAAAGCTTAAAACCCCTGATGTCTTCAAGACATTTGTCAAGGAAATACAAAATAAGCTGGACAGTACTGTGGTTAAAATAAGAAGTGATCATGAGATTGAATTTCAATCTGAATCCATGACAAGAATCTGTGAAGAACATAAGATTCAACAAGAATTTTCCTCTCCAAGAACACCCTAGCAAAATGAGGTTGCTGAGAGGAAGAATATTACTCTTATAGAAGCTGAAAAGACTTTACTAAATGACACATCTCTCTCAGAATATTTCTGGGCTGAAGCAGTAAACACTGCTTGCCATGTCCTCAACAGAGCTTCTATCACCAAGGGGCACAAAAAGACTCCTTATGAGATCTTGAAGGGCAGAAAATCAAACCTTGCATATCTCAGAATCTTTGGAAGCAAGTGCTTTGTGCTCAACAGTGGTAAATCCTATATAACTAAGTTTGTTGTCAAGTCCTATGATGAGATCTTTGTTGGGTACACATATCATAGTAAGACTTATATGATCTACAGCTTGACAAGTCAAGTTGTAGAAGAGTCAGTTAATGTAGTATTTGATGAGTCAAATATGATTAACAATGAGTTGTCAAGCTCTTCTTCTAGTTCTGCAGGTACTGAACTAATGTTTGATAAGCTCACTTTCAAGGAATTTGCTTCAACAATTCAAGACAAAGCTGAGGGTGTGTATTTCAAAAGAAGCACAAGGCACACAGAAAGTGGATGAAGATCTGCATCATGAAGAACATGATGATGAATGAAGCAAGACAACCTCCAACAGTAAGACATCTGGGGGATCATCCAGGCCTCCAGATTATTGGTGATGCAAGTCAAGGAGTAGTGACAATGAACAGATGTTTCAACACAGCAATGTACTCCAGTTTCCTATCACAAGTGGAGCCTAAAAAATTTGAAGAGACTAACAAACACCAGTTCTGGGTCGTAGCTATGCAAGAACTGAACCAATTTAAAAGATGTAATGTCTGGTAGCTGGTTCCCAAATCTCAAGGACATAATGTCATTGAAATCAAGCGGATCTACAAGAATAAATTAGATGAAAATGACATTATAGTTAAGAACAAAGTTAGACTGGTAGCTCAGGCGTACAAACAAGAATAAGGTATTGACTTTAATCAAACATTTGCCCCTGTCGCAAGACTAGAAGCTATCAAATTATTCCTTGCATATGCTGCATACCAAAGTTTCAGAGTCTACCAGATGGATGTGAAGTCAGTCTTCTTGAATGAAGACTTGAAGGAAGAAATCTATGTTGAACAGCCTCCATGTTTTGTTGTTCCTAACCATTCTGGTTTTGTTTATAGACTAAAGAAAGCTCTATATGGGCTAAAGCAAGCCCATAGAGCATGGTATGAGACATTATCTAGCTTACTCATTAAAAATAAATTCTCAAGAAGGAAGATAGACAAGACCCTATTCCTAATGGAATCTAAGGGAAAGATCATGCTTGTCCAGATATATGTTGACGACATTATCTTTGGTTCTACTGATGACAACTTTTGCAAAAAGTTTGTCAAACTTATGCAAAGGAAGTTTGAGATGAGCAGCATGAGTGAACTTAAGTTCTTCTTGGGTCTCTAAGTAAGACAGATTGACAGTGAATTATCCATATCTCAGTTTAAGTTTATCAGAGAGTTGATTTAAATTTTGGAATGGAGAATGCTTCAACTATGAAAACACTCATGTAATCAAGTATGTCTTTAGATAAAGATGAGACAGAGAAATCTGTTGATTAGACTTTATATAGAAGGATAATTGGATCTCTTTTATACCTCACTGCTAGTAGGTCAAACATCGTGTATGCTACACATGTCTGTGCTAGATATCAGACGTGCTCTAAAGAGACTCATTACTCTGCTGCTAAGAGGATTTTGAGATATCTAAAGCGCACACCAGATCTTGGCCTATGGTACCCGAGACTCCCCCGTGGTCTCAAACCCAGGCAGACATCATGTATGCTACACGTGTCTGTGTTAGATACCAGACATGCTCTAAAGAGACTCAGTACTCTACTGCTTAGAGGATTTTGAGATATTTAAAGGGCACAACAGATCTTGGCCTATGGTACCCGAGACTCCCCCGTGGTCTTAAACCCAGACGTAATGAAGCTGACATGATGTCAATGGAGAATGGAGAATGCTTCCACTATGAAAACTGACAATGAATTTTGAACCAATAGGCTATTCGGATACAGACTTTACATGTTGCAAAGAAAATATGAAAAATACTTCAGGTATCTGTCAGTTCTTAGTTGGAAGACTGGTGTAATGGACCAACAAAAAACAAACGAGTGTGACAATCTCAACTACAGTGTCAGAGTACATTTCAGCAGGAAGTTGCTGTGCTCAATTGCTGTGGATTCAACATCTGCTTCAGGATTATAACATTAAGATAAGTAGAACACCTCTTTATTATGATTCTACTAGTGCCATTTCTATTGCTAGGAATTCTGTCTCACACGCAGGATTAAGCACATAGAGATTAGATATCACTTCAATAAGAACATATGAAAAATAAAGACATCAGCCTCATGTTTGTCCCCACTTACAAGCAAGTGGCTGACATATTCACTAAGCCACTAGATGAAACAAAGTTCAACACCTTCAAATTTGAATTGTGTATGTTGAATTTAGTTTATCTTTAATTACTCCCTATAGTTCTTTTTCTTGCAGGCTGAGAAGATCTTTAGTGGTATAAAGATTGTGGAGACCAAAGTGTGTATCAGGAAGATGTGATAGAAGATGCTCTTATTGAGGGGGAGCAATTAAAACAGCTGCAGAAGCGAGTTTAGCCTTGTAAAGAGATGAAGCTAACAACTGTAGTAGTTGATCTCCTACACACAGCTAGGGGGAGACGAAGATCAAAGTAAGCCAGACTTCCCTGATTATTCTACATAAGTCAAAAAAGGGGGAGAAGGGGTTGATCAAGTTATGGATCAAGTGGTATCAAAGCCAAAAGGATTGATCAAACAAACTCAACTGTGGCAGTACGACAGGGGGAGCAGGGATGCTTCTAAATATGGGGAGTAGATAACCTTCCTGTAACTGTCTTGTTATAGTGTTTTATTACTGCAAATATGGTTTGCATGTCATTGATTAAGAAATTGAAGTGAGGTTTTGAATTCTTCAAATAAAGGGAGATTGTTTGGTTCATTGATCCCAATGATCCTGATTTGCAAAAAATCAAACAAGTCAATGATATACACCAAGTTGTATTTGATATGGTTGCAAGTTAATGCATACAGGTTAGTCCTTGTTACAATGATAGGACAGGTGGACACAAAAAAGTTAGCTGGATAGGCAAGAAATTGCCTCGGTCCACAGGCGTTGAGTGAAGCAAGCCCACTCAACGCCCGATGGCTTAAGAAAGGAAGTTGGATGAAGAAATGCAGCTAAGTCAACAGACGTTGAGTGAAGGCAGTTCACTCAACGCCATAACACAAAAAGCGCTGAATAAATCCGGGTCTGTCAAAGACTAAGCAGTGGAAGCCAGAAAAATAGCTAAGTCCACAGACGTTGAGTGATGTCAACTCTCTCAACGCCATGCTACATAATTCGTCGAGTATTGCTGCCTAAATTAAAGCCCCAGAGTTTCTAGCAAAAAAATATATAAAGTCCAAAAGCGTTGAGTGAAGCTTGGTCACTCAACGCCATGCTAGTTCTGTCAAAGTCAAAGAAACTCAAACAAGTCATTTTTAAGTTCAGAAGCGTTGAGTGAAGCTTATACACTCAATGCCATGCTGTTTCAGTCAAAGTCTTGGAAGAAAGACGTGAAAATCTGTCTAAGTTCAAAAGCGTTGAGTGAGGCCAGCTCACTCAACGCCATATGACAGATATCGTTGAGTCATGCTGCTGCTGTCAACGTCATCAGGCAGAACAGAATTATTCTACGTTCAGAATCGTTGAGTGTAGTCCACACTTAACGCCATCAGACAGAACAAAATTATTCTAAGTGCAGAATTGTTGAGTATTGTCAACACACTCAACGCCATAGTTGCAGAAAGGGCTGAAGATTAAGTTAAGCCAAGAAGCGTTGAGTGAAGCTTATACACTCCACGCTCTCAATGCCCGGACAAGCTGAAGAGTTGACTAAGTTAAAAAGCGTTTAGTGGAGCTTACTCACTCAACGCCTAGCAGAGCTGAAAATTTTCTAAGTCCAGATTCGTTGAGTAATGCTTGTTCACTCAACGCATTCAACACCTGAGTACTTGTCTGAAATTTTCTAAGTCCAGAATGGCTGACGTCAGCAAAGTCAACAAAAAGTCAGCAAAGTTCAAAATGACTAAAGAAGAGTTGTTATTCATTATTAACAGCGCCGTCAGTCTCATTATGTATAACTAAGGATATAATCAGCCGATTAAGCAGCGACACATGTCAATCATCTCACTGGATGACGAGATTATAAAAAGAGGATGAGATCTGGATCAAATTAACATTCTGACAGATCAATTCATTTCGCAAAAAGAGGAGCGGGAGTTCGTCTTCTTCCCCCGCCATTGTTGCAAAGACAAAAACTTCAATTCGACAAATCTGAAGAGTCTTTGATTAGCTACCCTTGTATTCAAAGACTTTATACATCTTTTTCTAGATTATGAGTGTTATTGACTATGGTTTAAACGATAAGAAGATTAATACAACTATTTCCAAAGAATATGGAGCTTATTAATTAACTTTGGTGAAAAAGATAAAAAGCGTTATAAACAATTTACTCTAAATCAATACATGATATTAGATAGTAATGTTTTAATATAGTTATTTTTATGAAAATAAAGAATGTTATAAATTGAATGTATGAAATATTTTATGCACATTTATTGATAAATATTATTCTGTTTAATTTTATCCAATATTAATTTCCTACAAATATTACAATTGTATAATACTCTAAATCTATAATAATTCATATTCCATAGCCTCTTCATGAAATACCAAAAGCTTCTCATGTCATCATAGATCACTCCTTCCATTTATTTATAATTTATAATGAGAAGGCATTAAAATGCTCCAAAATATTATATTACTTCCTTAGTTTTAACCTTAATTTGGGCAAAAATATTTTTTTAATCTTAGTTCTAAATATTTATAACTCTCCTGAAATAAATTTATCGTTATGAATATTTTTTGGAATGTGTCTCATTATAGTAATTAAATGCAATAATATTAAAATAAAGAGTGAAAAAAATAATAATTATGAAACAAGTGAGACGTTTTAGAGGATAAAATGTAACACACCATTTTCCATGTAGAGAGTTATTGCAAAGGGAAAAAATAGAATATTATAAAATAATTTGCCATATGTAATTTGATCACTTTCCATTCATATTTCTAAATGAAAGGATCACCTCTTTCAATGTAGAGTCATACAAAGGGTAAAATTAATATTATAAAATAATTTGGCTAATTTTCCATCCATATTTCTATTAGAGGGGCATTTTTGTAAATTGGGGAAACTTAGAGGGGTGGTAAATGTAATTTCGAAAGATAGAGGGATGCAACCTATGTTGCACCGACACCGACACGCGACACGTAATACGACACGACACGACTTGCGACTCGTAAATTCTCAAAAATATCATATTTTGACACACTGCGACACATATATTAATATTATTTTTTTTATAATTATGAAAATTGTAAAACATTTAACAAAAAATTTAAAATGAACAAAAAAACAAATATTCAAATAAACTAAGATATGTTTAAATATTATTCATCAAATATTCAAATGCAAAACTTAACCAAATGTCAAAAAAAGATAGAACATTAGTACATTATCTTTTCTTATAATTTTATCACCTCAAATAAATAAATCACTTCCGTAAGACTTTTACACACTTTCCAATTCCTTTTCCAGCAATGATTAATAAATGTGCTTTCACTCGTGTATATGAATTTATAAAATATTTTTTCACAAAAATCGCACTTTCAAGACAATTGCCTCCCGCCTTACTGTGAGTAGCTAGCTTAGGGATACGCGTTTCCGATTGAGAGGGACACAAGTGTCCAATTGAGCGGGACATGCGAGTCCCGCGTGAGCCAACGTGTCTGATTTCCTACACGAGTGTCAGAGAGTGTCAGAGAGTCGGATGAGTGTCGGAGAGTGTCAGAGAGTCCCACACTGACACGCTGGGCATTTTGAAGTGTCGGTGCTTCATAGGTTGCAACCTCACTATAAGAAAATTGACTTATAATTATGAAATATTTGTGACAAAATATATTTTGTTACTAAACTTCCACTTTTTCTGACAAAATTTGAAATCCGTCGCTGAATAATGATTTTCGTTTAATTAGTGAAAAATAATATTTAGTCAGAAAAAATATATTTTTTAGTTTCTAAAGTATTGTTTCATCATGAAATGTTATTATTTATTGAACAAAATACTTTTCGTCACAAGATTATTTTTTAGTGACCCAAAAAAATCTGTCAATAAATAATTCTATTTAGTGGCTAAAATATAATTTGTCAAAGATGTTCAACAAAAATTAAATCACTTTTGACAAAAATTAAATATGACAAATCAATATTGCAGTCTACATTTACACTTAGCTTTTAAATCTAGCCACACGTATGATAATCACATGCAAACTAATCTATCAGTTATACCCCAACCGCAAGTCAAACACCCATCACATCGAGAAATTTTTTGGTACGTTTCTCTCACCTAAGATAACGGTGCTCGCGTGCATCAGATCGTTGGTTTCTGCAAAATAACATTATTGATCAAAATACTATTGTATTTGACAATACTGACAGTATTTTTAGAATACTGTAGTATTCCACGAAAATAACTCCGCCGTTGGATTCCAGATCGTACGACTCTATTTAATCCCACATATAAAACTATGTTAGAAACACACATAAAAATTTATCGCCCACTAGGTTACTTGTAAATTCAGTAAATGTATCATATATTGACATATTCAAAGATATTTATACAAATTCAGTGACAAGGGTGAGGACATTTGGAGGATTAACACAGGAATTCTCCATCACAGCTGGTTTACATCAAGGTTCAACTTTAAGTCTTTATCTCTTTACCCTTATCTTAGATGAACTAGGCATATCCAACAAGCAATGCCTTGATGTTTATTGTTTGCTGATGATATCGTTTTGGTTGATGAGATGCGCGAGGGTGTCAACACAAAACTTGAATTTTGGCGAGATACTTTTTTAAAAGAAGGGTTTTAAGTTGAGCAGGGCAAAGACGGAGTATTTAGAGCTTAAATTTAGCGGTACAAGAAGGACAGATGACTTCGTTATTAAGTTGGGTGATCAAGATATTTCTCGTAGTGAGTGTTTTAAATATCTTGAATCGATAGTTCAAAAAGATGGAGATATTGATAAAAATGTGACACTTAGAATCTAAGCGGGTTGGTTGAAGTGGAGAGGCTCGTCAGGGATCTTATGTGATTGTAAAGTACCACTAAAACTCAAGGACAAGTTTTACCGTACTGCAATTAGACCCGCGATGCTCTATGGTTCTGAGTGTTGAACAGTGAATTGTGTACATGAGCCAAAAATGAGAGTCACGGAGACGAGAATGCTTCTGTGGATTTGTGGACACACGAGACTGGATAAAAAAAGAAATGAATGTATTGTGGAGGAGTAGCACGGATTGCTGAGAAGATGCGAGAAGCTCGACTTAGTTGGTTTGGACACGTACAAAAGAGGCCATTAGAGGCACATATTAGGCGTTGTGAGAGTCTAGTCACTAGCCATGTTAAACGAGGTAGGGGTAGAACAATAGAGACTTGGAGTGAAACTATAATGAAAGACGTGATGTACTTGCATTAGTGAGATTATGACGAAAGGTAGGGCATAATGGTGACAATAAATCCATATAGTGATAAAGGCTTGAGTGTTGTTAGTTACTTGGTTCCTATTCTACGCATAAAATGTCTCCAATCTGATGGTTTTCCGATTCCTCACCCAAGAGCAAAATCTCCATGGAATCCCCTGCGACGCTTTCCACGCTGAAACCTCCAACTGATTCATCTCTCTGTTGTCTGCCGCTGTTGTATGCTGCATCCTCCTAAAGTCCACGCCCGATGCCGCTAGCTCTAGAAAAGAGGTCTGTCCCCATTCCTGCTGCTTCCGGCTGCAATAGATGACTACTGTTGTCGAATCCCGCACCTGATCGAGTCCTCTCAACGTCGCTTACCCCCTACTTTCTTCATTGTTCTCTTGGTAAAGTGCAGTTCAGTCTATTCCCAGTTTTTTTTGCTGAGTAAAACCCCATATGCATATTTTTTTAATATTCGCCGTTCATGACGATTATAAACATTTTTGTTAAAGAAACTATGTAAAGGCCCAAATTAAGGCTCATGTTTTATGCCTTCTTGTAATCTAGTTTAGTCTCACATCATAGGATTGAGAATCCCCTGCTCTCTCACTTCTATATAAGCATGCAAATACATGTATTCTTGAACAAGACAATTTTTGAAAATTAATAAATTATTTTATTTCTCACTTTTTGATGCATTTTCACATGATATCAGAGGCACCCATCCTTTATTTTTTCCCATTGCTAGTTCCTCTGTCGCACCTTAGGCGGTTAGGTATTTTCTAACGACAAGTGTTTTTGGCGAGCTCTCTGGCCTTCCTTTTTCCCTGGTTATCTCTTCCTCTCCCTCCCCTCCCTCCCCTTTTTATAATTCCTTCAGTCTGGTCCTGCCCGCGCCTTCTTCGGCGACCTACCGTGCCTAGCCGCAGATCCCTTTTGACTCGCTCTCCTGCTTCTGGTCGCATTTCCTGCCCTAATGCCTTCTTGCTGCTTGAGGTCGCGATAATTATTTTTTCCTAGTCGCTGTTCCAGCGTTCCTTGCCAGAGTTCCCCCGCTTCCTGCCTAGCCACGACTCTCCTGGCCGCAGTCGCTGCTTGCTTGACCGACGATTCTATCCACTGCCAGGCCAACGCTGCCTGACCGCTACCTGTCTGCAGTCGCTGCCTGCCTGGTCGTACCTCTTAGTCGCACCTCCAACCCACGACAACTGCTCTTGTATCCGCTGTTCCAGCTCTTCCTAGCTGGCCTCCTAGCCGCACCTCCTAACCGCAGTTGCTCTCCTCTATGCCTGGCCGTTTCTCCTTTTCAGATTTTTACCTCTTTCTATTCGCAGTTGCCCGGCCGCAACTCAAAGCTACTCCTCTTAGCCACATCTCCTATCCACTGTTCCAGCTATTCTTCCCGCTGTCAGTGCTCCATGGATTCGATGACTTCTTCCTCTCTTTCGGTCTGTGCCGCTCTCCCTGAAATTCACAATTAACTTTGAATCACCACCATCTCTCTCAGTGGAAGACGGAACTTTGTTGAGTGGGTGCTTTCTGTTCATCGGGTTCTGCAGACTAAAGGTCTTCATCATCATTTAACAAGTGCCACTCCTACCACACCCACTGAGGAATGACTCCGTGATGACGACCGTGTCCATTCATGTATCCTCAATTTTATGGACACTGAGCCATATCAAATGAGCATGTATCATGAAACGACCAAAGCTATGTCGTAGAAACTCCACTCCCTCTATTATTGCAAGGATAGCCTCCAACATCTCTTCGACATCATAACCGATCTTCAAATTCTTGACTTAACTTTCTTTGTTGTTAGATCCAAGACTCTTGTTGAAGCTTGGATACAACATCAGCCGCCCCCGGCGGATTTGGCTGCCCAACATGCACAAAAAGCAGTCGGGATTGCCATGATGATGGCCAGTGTTCCACCCCATCTTTACAGTGTTCGGGCTCAAATTCTCTCTTCATCTACTACTCCCGCTTTTTCAGATGTTTGCTCTATGCTCTTGAAGGTTACATCGCCACCTGATGTTCCTAGGACTATCTCCGGCTCTCTTCTAGCAGCCTTTCATAACTCCTCCTGCTCCTTCAACTTGTTGAGGTCGCTCTACTTCTCGAGGACGGGGACGTACTGGCAAACCCTCGTCATAAATGTTCACATTGCGGTCGGGATGGTCACCTTGAGGCCACCTGCTATTGCAAACATAGTCTACCTCCACATTTCACTGCTTCCATTGCAGCCGATCCTAACTACTCCACCCATACTGACATCGACGCTTTGCGTACCCAGCTCCAACATCTCCAAGGCGTGATCCGTCACTAATCAGGATCTTTTGCGTTGATTTACAAAGAAGTTATAACCTGTCTCTCACATAGCTTCCACTGGATTGTGGACTCAGTGTCCACCCACCATATTACACTGCAGAGACCACCTCAGTCGTTGCAATCTCTATATCCCAAGTTCATCACCGTGGTCAATGGTAACACCACCCCGGTTTTTGGTGCTGTTGATCTGCTCCTCATTATCTCTATCCTCAACCCTTCATGTCCCGGGATTGCATTTTAACTTGCTTTCTGTTAGCCGTCTTACCCAGGATCTTGATTGCTGTGTATCCTTCTTATCTTCCTCCTTTGTTGTGCAGGATTGACAGACGCAGAATATCATTGGTAATGGACGGGTGTCTAATGAGCTCTATCTCTTGGATTTTCTACCTACTGTTCTCTCCTCTGTCTCTTCTGATGATTGACATCAACGTCTTGGACATGCTCCCCTCCAGATTCTCAAGAAAGCTCTTCTTGATATCTCCCTTCAGGAGCTTACTTGTGAATCATGTATTTTCAACAAACAACATCATGCGTCTTTTCTCCCTCACTGTAATAGTAGTAATGCTCCTTTTGTTTTTAGTACATTCTGATATTTGAGGTCCTTATAAAATTTCTAGCATGTATGGTTATCGTTATTTTGGTACTTTTATTAATGATTACTCGCACATGACTTGATTGTATTTAATTTGCGATCATGCTGAAATCGCCTCTACCTTTCGTGCATTTATTACTGAAACTCAAACTCAGTTTTCCACTGCAATCAAAGCTCTTCACACAGATAATGCACGTGAATATACAAGCCGTACTATTTCAAATCTGTGTACTGAGTTTGAGATTATCCATCAAATCTCATGCGCTTATACTCCCCAACAGAACGGTGTGGACGAGTGGAAAAATGGTCAACTTCTTGCCGTCGCCCAATCACTCATGTTTCAAATGCAGGTCCCCAAACTATACTGGAACTCTGCGGTCTCTATTCTCTGTCATCTCATAAATCACATTCTAAGTTTTCAAAGGCGCAAGGCGGACCGAGACACAAAAGGCCCGTGGAGCCTAGGCGCAAAGCGCAGGCGCGTGCCCTAGGCACGTGCGGTGCAAAAATGGGGGAAAAAGGAAATTGAGCGAATTTGACTTTCGATTCGCTGAAATCGAGCGAATTCGGCGCCCTATTCACTAAAATTGTGCGAATTGAAATGGACGCCCAATTCGCTGAAATTGTGCGGATTGGGCGCCCAACTCGCTGAAATTGTGCGAATTGGGCGCCCAACTCGCTAAAATTGTGCGAATTGGGCGCCCAATTCGCTCAATTTCAGCGAATTGGGCGCCCAAGTGCGCCTAGGGGGTGCCTCGGGTGCGTCTAAGATCATGTTTTAGCCCATATAAAAAAAATAGCTTGAAAGGCCCGGACGCGCCTTTGGCGCGTCGGGGAGCCTGTAAGGCGCGTGCCCGGGCGCGCCTGGGGCACATCGCTCGCCTCAGCTGTGCTGAGGGGCGGCGGGCTGCGCCTGGTGCGCCCGGCGCCTCAGGCGCGCCTAGGCGCGCGCCTTCACCACTATGATCGCATTCCCTCCGCCGTCCTCAACTTTGTGGCTCCATTTAATCTCATTTTTCCTTCCAAGCCCCCCTTTTACTTCACGCCTCCTGTTTTTAAATGTACTTGTTATGTCCATACCCTGGATCCATCTGTTGATAAGTTTGCTCCTCGAGCTACCAAATATATGTTCGTTGGATGCTCCCGCACTTAAAAAGGGTTTGTGTCTTACTCTCCCTCTGATCGCAAAACGGTGGTCTCGACCGATGTGACCTTTCTAGAGGTCCAATCGTTTCACTCCTCTCCTCCGGCCCCTTTTGAACCTCCCTCTCTACCACTTCCTACCGTCCCTATCACGTCGTGCCTTCCACCACTTCTTCCAGCACCAACACCAACATCAATACAACCTAAACGACCTATTCATGTATACACTCGTCGTTCTCCTAAATCTGATGCCCTGCAGCAGTTACCTTGCGGCCTGCCGATCCGACATGGACTTCTACTGCTCATACCTTTGTGAATTATGTTTCATTACACCACCTCTCCCCACTTCTAAAATTTGCGATGTCTCTATCCTCCATTTATATACCGAACTCTTTGCAGTAGACTCTTCAATATCCGGGATGATGTGCGGCCATGGATGGAGAAATAACTGCCCTATTGGCTAACCAGACTTAAAATCTTGCCCCTCTTCCTGCAGGACAGACTTGTTGGATGTAAGTGTGTTTTTGCAATAAAACATGCTCCAGGCGGGACAGTTAACTGCCTAAAGGCCCGGCTTGTGAACTCGAGGGTTCACTTAGAAACAAGCAGGGGCGAACCCACATAGGGTCCAGTGGGGGCGGCCAGTGGGGGCGGCCGCCCACACTGCTTTTTAAAAATATCACGTATCAATAACAGAATGCGTAATTAATTCATTTGGCATATATAAAATATACATATATCATGAATAAATTATAGCAAGTATCTTAGCCAAGTTGGTAGTGTGTATGATATCTTACTATATGGTCATGAGTTCAAGTCACATGCATGTCACATTTTTTTATTACCTACATATTTATTTATCATTTTATTTTCTAACACATTTATTTATCATTATATTTCCTACACATTTTTTTGTATGTCACATTTATTTACCATTTTTAGATATAATTCATAGTATTAATATTTTCATTTTATTTTTTTGATATTTTTCATACACCGCCCACACAGAGAAAAATCTCTGCGTCCGCCACTGGCAACAAAGTTTCGACTATGATGAGACTTTTTCACCATTCGCTAAGTTAAATACTGTTCGAGTCTTGATCTTCTTAGCAGTTCATCTACAGTGACTCTTACATCAGTTGGATATTAAGAATTCTTTTTTCAACAACGATCTTCTCGAAACAGTCTACACACACTAACTTCCCGCGGTTGAGACCACCGGGGAGTCTCGTGTTTGTCTCCTAAAGAAATCTATTTATGGTCTCAAACAGTCTCCTTGTGTATGGTTTGACAAGATTAGTAAAGTCGTCCGTGATGCTGGATTCACTCAAAGCTCGGTTGACTTCTCACTCTTTACTCGCCATTGACCAACCAGCACGGTAATTTTCTTGGTTTACGTTGATGACATTATGATTTCTAGTAATGACTCCACCAGAATACAGATGATTAAGCAATACTTAAACTTGGTTTTTAAAACAAGGATCTGGTAAATCTTCGGTACTTGCTTGGACTTGAGGTAGCAAGACGACCTAATGGCCTTGTCCTATCTCAACACAAATACTGTCTTGACCTTCTTCAGGATGTTGGTTATTCGGGATACAAGCCTGCTGACACTCCTATGGATGTCAACCCCAAGCTCCGTGCTCATGAATCTGACTCCGATCAATTACTCCCGAACCCATAGTATTATCGATGTCTTCTAGGAAAGCTGATATATCTGACTGTTACAGTGTTAGAAGACCCGATATATCGCTTGCTGTTGGAGTCGTTAGTCGATTTAGGCATGCTTCACGGACCTCTCATCTCCAGGCCGTCTAGTGCATCCTTAGATACTTGAAGACTGCTTCTGGACAATGGTTTGTGTACAAGCCATCTTTCACTCTATCTTTGATTGTCCATTATGATGCTGACTATGCTGACTCTCTTGATGATTGACACGACACCTAAGTTATCAAAGGCGCAAATGGCTCATGAAGCCTAGGCGGACGCACCGAGGCGCAAAAGACCCATGAAGCCTAGGCGCAATGCGCATGTGCGTGCCTGTGGCACGCGAGACGCAAAAATGGGGGAACAAGGAAATTCAGCAGATTGGCCGCCCAATCCGCTGAAATTCAGCGGATTGGCCGCCCAATCCGCTGAAATTCAGCGGATTGGGCGCCCAATCCGCTGAAATTCAGCGGATTGGGCGCCCAATCCGCTGAACAAATCTATGCACTAGACTACAAAATGAAAAGGAACTAAATATAAAATGCATAAGGTCAGATCGCGAGGGAAAGTTTGAGAATGAAAACTTCACGAACTTCTGTAACAATATAGGAATTAAGCACGAATTCTCTGCCCCATGCATTGCATAACAAAACGGGTAGTAGAAAGAAAGAACAGTAAACTCCAAGAACTAACATGCATAATGCTCTCGAGTTTGGCTTGCCTCGATATTTTTGGGCTGAAGTAGTCAACATAACAAGTTATGTGATGAACCAGATCATGCCTTTATATATAGGTAGAGTGAGGTACATATGAAAATAAAATAGAACATAAAATATACAAAAGACTAGTTATGGGATAATTAAGATTAGATGTTTTTCTAACAGTTTCTTATCCTCTTGTGGTGTATTTATAGATTCAAATATATTTTGTTTATCACCTACATGTCTTTTTCTATGGTTTCTTCAATGTTCTGAAGATCTGGATCAGCGAGCTGTAGTATCATGAATGCAATAAACTTATAATATACCTTCTAACTTAGAAGTCATGATAAAAAAATATTATATCTAGCAATTGACAAAAGTCATTACACATTGTTGTTCACATCTCCAATGAACAACATACTCTCAATACTTTACAAGCATGTGGTCATTGAGAACTCTATTCTCTGGTTTACCAACACAGAATATCGCATAAGCATCAGCTGCATACTTGTCAACGCCATGAAGCTTAGTCATATGAGTCCACCAATCTTCCAGGTATTGCAGCGACATCTCATTGATATCTCTTGCCGACTTATTTTGCAGATCAAAGATGAAATGATTGTTGTAAGTTCATTATTAGGGACCTGAACTGTAGTTTCAGGCGTTGGGAATACAAAAAATACACGTAGAAATTTTTTTACCTGCACTCAGTTGTTGATTTAAAATAATACATATAACCAGAATCCTCTAAGGACCAAAGGAATGATTCTCCTGCAGTAGTCCATAAAGAGAGTTTGGAGGTACCCATGTACTGTCAGGATTGACCTTACTGTAACAATTATGTGTTTTTTCTCTCTTTGTCATAGTTCGTCATCTCTGACATCTTTCATGCTTATGAAGCATGTCACTCTTATTAACAGCTAAATGTAAAGTCTTCCTATGCTTTTTTGTTTCCCGAGGGACAGGACCAAGACCAAGTTCCTGACATGGTATAGTTTGTGGGGAGATTAATGCTGCTAGCACATGCAATACATTTGTCAAAATACCTAGATCCAAGTTGTATTCAGTAAAGGGGAACAAGAGTGTTGCATCGATGAATGTGGCAACCGTTCTTGGGGTTAAAGCCAAGAAGAAAGGAATGAAAATTACGGTCTTAACTCCATCAACGAATATGAAGGGAGTGGAAAAAATTAGTTTTCCTATCCTCCCTATCGGAATTAGAAAGAGCTCCCAGTTTCCAATCTGAGGGAAATATAAGCAGTGTTGCCATTTTTCTCGAAAGCGTGGCAGCTGCTTATGAAAAAGGAAAAGGTAATCTTACCTACTTGATCAACATATGCCATGATGGGATGAAACTCTTCACAAGAACAAGCATTTCCTCTCAAAAATGTCGATAAGTCTCTGTTATTATGAGTATGAAGAGTTCTTCATTGCTACCATCTCCACTGCCGAAGATGTATTTTATATTACCCCATCTATTGACATTGCTCCGACAGTGGGTGGTCGCAGGGAATCGATGATATCTATTCAGAAGCCCTTCACTAACATGCTCATCCATAATAGCATGGTCGCTAGGACAGCTAAGAAAAACTTGAAGAAAAATATTAACAGGTTGAGGATGAGAATAGGGGACAAAAACACAAATGAGAATTCCTTTTACTGTAATGGTTGTATCAACAAGTAGAGCTTGAAACCATTTGAGAACATGCTCAACAGTTCCTGTATAATGGAAACAGGAAGCTCCAAGAGACTCCTGACTATGTTGAATCTCACATTGGTATTGGAAATGCTAACTTCTACTTAACGAAAGTTGGGAAAATTGTGGAATCAAACAACATGAGAGGGCTTCAACAGTTACAATACTCTCTTAGTTTCACCGAATCTCCTCCACAAATAGGCAAGAAAAAGCGACTACACGAAGAGAATTATGAATATGAAGAGCTTGAAACCATTTGAAAACATGCTCAGCAGTTCTGGTATAATGGAAATATGAAGCTCCAAGAGACTCCTATGTTAATTCTCACATTGGTACTGCAAATGGTACCTTCAATTCAACAAAAGTTGGAAAATTTGTGGAATCAAAGAACATGAAAGGCTTCACAGTTACAACACTCTCTTAGTTTCATCGAATCTCTTCCACAAATAGGCAACAAAAGGCTACAACAATAAGAGGATTATGAATATTCAAAATAGTAACATTAATGTCCCAATAAATTCACAATTTGTTGTTGCCAAGACAATGAACCCCTATATTATCTATCTGTTTCCAAAAAAAAAACAAAGATGCAACAAAAGGTGGAAGCAGTATATGCTCCTTGTTCAGAGTTTGTTCTTGGTCCAACCCCTCAAGAAACAAAAAAGATCTACATTTAACAGCCGGTAAGAGTGACATGCTTCTTAAGCATGTAAATTGTCAGAGAGGAGGAACTATGATAAGGGAGAAAAACATAGGATTGCCACTGTAGGGTCAGCCCTGACAATACATAGGCACCTCCAAACTCTCCTTACGGGCTACTGCAGGACCATTCCTTTGATTCTTAGAGGGTTTTGTCTATATGTATTCATTTGAATCAAACAATTAGGCACAATTTTAAAAAGTTTTACGACGTGTATTTCTTACATGCCCAACGATTGGGGCTACTGTACAAGTCTCTAATAATGAACTTGCAACATTTATTTCATTTCTTGGTTTGCAAAATAAGCGGGCAAGAGATATCCGTAAGATGTTTCAATACCTGGAAGTTTGATTGACTCATGTGACTGAGCTCCATGACACTGACAGTATGCAGTTGACGCTTATGCGATTTTCTGTGTTGGTAAACCAGAGGATGTAGTTTTCAGTGACCACATGTTTGTAAAGTATTGAGAGTATGCTGGATTTCTCAAAGCTCGGTTGACTTCTCACTCTTTACTCGCCATTGACCAACCAGCACGATTTTTCTTGGTTTACGTTGATGACATTATGATTTCTAGTAATGACTCCACCGGAATACAGATGATTAAGCAATACTTAAACTTGGTTTTTTAAAACAAGGATCTGGTAAATCTTCGGTACTTCCTTGGACTTGAGGTAGCAAGACGACCTGATGGCCTTGTCCTATCTCAACACAAGTACTGTCTTGACCTTCTTCAGGATGTTGGTTATTCGGGATACAAGCCTGCTGACACTCCTATGGATGTCAACCCCAAGCTCTGTGCTCATGAATCTGACTCCGATCAATTACTCCCGAACCCATAGTATTATCGATGTCTTCTAGGAAAGCTGATATATCTGACTGTTACAGTGTTAGAAGACCCGATATATCGCTTGCTGTTGGAATCGTTAGTCGATTTAGGCATGCTTCACGGACCTCTCATCTCCAGGCCGTCTAGTGCATCCTTAGATACTTGAAGACTGCTTCTGGACAAACGGTTTGTGTAGAAGCCATCTTTCACTCTATCTTTGATTGTCCATTATGATGCTGACTATGCTGACTTTCTTGATGATTGACACGACACCTAAGTTATCAAAGGCGCAAAGGGCTCATGAAGCCTAGGCGCAAGACGCACCGCGGCGCAAAAGACCCATGGAGCCTAGGCGCAATGCGCATGTGCGTGCCTGTGGCACGCGAGGCGCAAAAATGGGGGAATAAGGAATTCAGCAAATTGGCCGCCCAATCCGCTGAACAAATCTATGCACTAGACTACAGAATGAAAAGGAACTAAATATAAAATGCATATGGTCAGATCGTGAGGGAAAGTTTGAGAATGAAAACTTCACGAACTTCTGTAACAATATAGGAATTAAGCACGAATTCTCTGCCCCATGCATTGCATAACAAAACGGGGTAGTAGAAAGAAAGAACAGTAAACTCCAAGAACTAACATGCACAATGCTCTCCGAGTTTGGCTTGCCTCGATATTTTTGGGGCTGAAGTAGTCAACATAGCAAGTTATGTGATGAATCAGATCATGCCTTTATATATAAGTAGAGTGAGGTACATGTGAAAATAAAATAGAACATAAAATATACAAAAGACTAGTTATGGGATAATTAAGATTAGATGTTTTTCTAAGAGTTTCTTATCCTCTTGTGGTGTATTTATAGATTCAAATATATTTTGTTTATCACCTACATGTCTTTTTCTATGGTTTCTTCAATGTTCTGAAGATCTGGATCAGCGAGCTGTAGTATCATGAATGCAATAAACTTATAATACCTTCTAACTTAGAAGTCATGACAAAAAATATTATATCTAGCAATTGACAAAAGTCATTACACATTGTTGTTCACATCTCCAATGAACAACATACTCTCAATATTTTACAAGCATGTGGTCATTGAGAACTCTATTCTCTGGTTTACCAACACAGAATATCGCATAAGCATCAACTGCATACTTGTCAACGCCATGAAGCTTAGTCACATGAGTCCACCAATCTTCCAGGTATTGGAGCGACATCTCACTGATATCTCTTGCCGACTTATTTTGCAGATCAAAGATGAAATGATTGTTGTAAGTTCATTATTAGGGACCTGAACTGTAGTTTCAGGCGTTGGGAATACAAAAAATACACGTAGAAATTTTTTTACCTGCACTCAGTTGTTTGATTTAAAATAATACATATAACCAGAATCCTCTAAGGACCAAGGAATGATCCTCCTGCAGTAGTCCATAAAGAGAGTTTGGAGGTACCCATGTACTGTCAGGATTGACCTTACTGTACAATTATGTGTTTTTTCTCTCTTTGTCATAGTTCGTCATCTCTGACATCTTTCATGCTTATGAAGCATGTCACTCTTATTAACAGCTAAATGTAAAGTCTTCCTATGCTTTTTTGTTTCCGAGGGACAGGACCAAGACCAAGTTCCTGACATGGTATAGTTTGTGGGGAGATTAATGCTGCTAGCACATGCAATACATTTGTCAAAATACCTAGATCCAAGTTGTATTCAGTAAAGGGGAACAAGAGTGTTGCATCGATGAATGTGGCAACCGTTCTTGGGGTTAAAGCCAAGAAGAAAGGAATGAAAATTACGGTCTTAACTCCATCAACGAATATGAAGGGAGTGGAAAAAATTAGTTTTCCTATCCTCCCTATCGGATTAGAAAGAGCTCCCAGTTTCCAATCTGAGGGAATATAAGCAGTGTTGCCATTTTTCTCGAAAGCGTGGCAGCTGCTTATGAAAAAGGAAAAGGTAATCTTACCTACTTGATCAACAGATGCCATGATGGGATGAAACTCTTCACAAGAACAAGCATTTCCTCTCAAAAATGTCGATAAGTCTCTGTTATTATGAGTATGAAGAGTTCTTCATTGCTACCATCTCCACTGCCGAAGATGTATTTTATATTACCCCATCTATTGACATTGCTCCGACAGTGGGTGGTCGCAGGGAATCGATGATATCTATTCAGAAGCCCTTCACTAACATGCTCATCCATAATAGCATGGTCGCTAGGACAGCCAAGAAAAACTGAAGAAAAATATTAACAGGTTGAGGATGAGAATAGGGGACAAAAACACAAATGAGAATTCCTTTTACTGTAATGGTTGTATCAACAAGGAGAGCTTGAAACCATTTGAGAACATGCTCAACAGTTCCTGTATAATGGAAACAGGAAGCTCCAAGAGACTCCTGACTATGTTGAATCTCACATTGGTATTGGAAATGCTAACTTCTACTTAACGAAAGTTGGGAAAATTGTGGAATCAAACAACATGGAGAGGGCTTCAACAGTTACAATACTCTCTTAGTTTCACCGAATCTCCTCCACAAATAGGCAAGAAAAAGCGACTACACTAAGAGAATTATGAATATGAAGAGTTTGAAACCATTTGAAAACATGCTTAGCAGTTCTGGTATAATGGAAATATGAAGCTCCAAGAGACTCCTATGTTAATTCTCACATTGGTACTGCAATGGTACCTTCTATTCAATGAAAGTTGGAAAATTTGTGGAATCAAAGAACATGAAAAGGCTTCAACAGTTACAACACTCTCTTAGTTTCATCGAATCTCTTCCACAAATAGGCAACAAAGGCTACAACAATAAGAGGATTATGAATATTCAAAATAGTAACATTAATGTCCCAATAAATTCACAATTTGTTGTTGGCCAAGACAATGAACCCTATATGATCTATCTGTTTCCAAAAAAAAAAAAACAAAGATGCAACAAAAGGTGGAAGCAGTATATGCTCCTTGTTCAGAGTTTGTTCTTGGTCCAACCCCTCAAGAAACAAAAAAGATCTACATTTAACAGCCGGTAGGAGTGACATGCTTCTTAAGCATGCAAATTGTCAGAGAGGAGGAACTATGATAAGGGAGAAAAAAACATAGGATTGCCACTGTAGGATCAGCCCTGACAATACATTAGAAACTCCAAACTCTTTACGGGCTACTGCAGGACCATTCCTTTGATTCTTAGAGGGTTTTGTCTATATGTATTCATTTGAATCAAACAATTCGGGCGCAATTTTAAAAAGTTTTACGACGTGTATTTCTTACATGCCCAACGATTGAGGCTACTGTACAAGTCTCTAATAATGAACTTGCAACATTTATTTCATTTCTTGGTTTGCAAAATAAGCGGACAAGAGATATCCGTAAGATGTTTCAATACCTGGAAGTTTGATTGACTCATGTGACTGAGCTCCATGATGCTGACAAGTATGCAGTTGACGCTTATGCGATTTTCTGTGTTGGTAAAGCAGAGGATGTAGTTTTCAGTGACCACATGTTTGTAAAGATTTGAGAGCATGCTGCTCAGTGTAGGCATGCATGACAATATGTAACGACTTTTGGAAATTGCTAACTATAATATGTTTTTTGTCATGACTTCTAAGTTGAAAAATATCTTATTAGTTTTCTGTGTTCATGACTATACAACTCATAATAAGTTCTTTCAAACCAGTGAAGAAATCATGCAAGAAGACAAAAGAGTGAAAAACAAAATAGATCTGAATCTTATAAATGCACCACAAAGAGGATGAGAAATCTGTTATGATAATATTTAATCCCAATTTTTATAGGTCAGTCTGTGTGTATTTTATGTATAGATTGTATTTTAATATGTACCTCCACTCTACGTATAATAAGACATGTGTGCTCATTTCTAAAGAA